>PVKS010002682.1:0-114589 GCA_004027875.1 Aplodontia rufa | reverse complement strand
CATCCCACTTCTCCAGCGTCACCCCATCCCACTTCACCAGCGTCTTCACCTGCATCACCCCGTCCCACTTCAGTGTCACCCTGTCCCACTTCACCAGCGTCACACTGTCCCACTTCACTGGTGTCACCCCATCTCCAGGCGGAATGGGGGCGGTGGGGGAGAAGAGTTCGCAGGGGTGTGGAAGGCCCAAACCTGAGCAGCATCATCAAGTTCAAGGGTGAGGGCACCGAGGACTTCAGAGAATGCGAGACCCTGGGAGAAGGTGAGGGACTAAGAAAATCCAAAAGAGGAGGACCCAGGGGCCTGCAGGGGGCGCCATCAGGTGGGCGCTGCTGCGGGGACCAAGAGACGAGAAGAGACAGGGAGTCAGCCAGGAGGCGCTGGCTGGGGGAGCACACAAGGTCTGGCGGATGGCAGCCTGCAGGTCTGAGCACGCGACAGTAATAACACCTGTAACCTGGCTGCCTTATCAGCTCAATTCTCCCAGTTCCAGAGCCTAGGAAGTTCAAAGTCAAGGAGCCAGCAGACCTTGCCTAGTGAGGGCCGCGTCTTGGTGCATGGTTGCCTGTCTTCTCGCTGTGTCCTCACAGAGTGCAAGGGATGAAGGGTCTCTCTTGGCCCTCCTTCATAAGGGCACTCATCCTGTGGCCGTGCCCCTCAGCACCACAGCTCCTGTGTTAGGGTTTCAACACATGAATTGGGGGGCTGGGCGCAGATACACAGACCATGGCACCTGTCCATTTTTTCCATTTCCGTTTTCCTACTCTCCTTCAGTGTGGAATGAGTGCCAGGCCCTGTTCTAGGAATTTTTAAAACAGCTTTATTGAGATATAACTCCCATATCATCCAACTCATCAATTTAAAGTAATTCAATAGCTTTTAGTGTATTTACAGAGTTGTGCATTTTACAACATTCTCAGTACCCCAAAAGGAGACTCTGCACACATTCGTGGTCCCCATCTCCTCTCCTCCAGTCCCATCTGTCACTCTCTGTCTCTGGTCTCCTGTCCTGGACATTTCCTATAAGCGGAACTGTGCGTTAGGAAGAAGGTCCTTCCTGATTGGCTTCTTTCACCCACTATGGTGTTTTCAAGGTTCACTCTCAACCTACGTCATTACTTCATTCCTTTTCACCACCAAATAATATTCCCCTGTGCGAATGTGTCACGTTTGATTCACCCATTCATCGGTTGGTAGGCTTTTGAGTTGTTTCTACTTTCTGGCTGTTATGAGTATTCACGAACAAGTTTTGTGTGGGTGGACGTTCTCAGATATTTATCTCAAGGACTCATTTAACTCTCAGTAATCCTGTGAAGTAGGTAACTATACATTCCTACGGGTCAGAGAGGTTTATTATTTTGCCCAAGGGCACAGAAGCTACAGCTGGTGGAACTGAAAGTGGAACCTGTCTTGCTGCTGTCACCCTGCTGTGTCCCCGGAAGGCTGCCTGGAACATTCAACATGTACTTGTGAAAGAGTATTTGAGTTGGGCCCCTGCTCTTGAGAGACGCACCATGGGGAGCCTTCCGGGCCACAGCACCCATCCGGCTCCACCTGTGCTGTGGTCTTTCCCGCTAGAAGTGGGAGGAGCAGGCTGGCTGGAAGCAGCGATTCAAAAGTTGGACTTGGGTGTTGTCAGCCGCAGAAAGGGACACTTTTCAGCTGGGGGTGAGGCTGTGGGTTCCTGAGCGGGAGAAGAGCCAGCCCTGGGGCCCAGAGATTGGAGAAGTTACAGAGAAGTTCCTCTTCAGACAGGCAAACAGGAAATCTGTTTACTCAAAGTTTATTTTTACTTTTTAAAGCAAGTGATAGTGGAGCCCCTTTAGGTGCCTGGCATCCTCTGTGCCTGAGGTCACAGACTACCCTTTCCAGGACGATGACCAGGATGGCTGATTCTGGGCTGGGGGCAAGAGGGAAGGAGGGAGAGGGCCTGGCTCCCTTCTCTCGCTGTCCTGCCATCCCCCGCCTCCACCAGCCTGTGCGTTCTGGCTTCTCTTCCTCCTCTGCAAACCCTTTTTTTTTTCCTAATCTTTGTGCAAACTGTTCTAGCCGGGACTTCCTCCACTGATTGACCTTTGATGCCTCCAGGAAGCTTTCCCTGTTCCCTCTGGCCACAGGGAAGCTCTCTTCCTTCTGAGTCACTGCACCCTCCCCTCCAGCACCTGCCCCACCTGCAGCTGTGCGGTGGTTGTGTTTGCCTTGGGCAGGGACTACACTGCACTGTGTGTCTTCTTTCCTCCGCCCTGGCGTTGTGCCCGGCACATAATAGATGCTCAATGGATGGATTGCTGGGCTACTGCCCTCCTTGTGTAATTTGGGCACAGAGGCCCAGGCCCCGTGGGGAAACTTCCCACTCCCCACAGCCAGACGACAGTAAGGAGGGTGTCCGGCCACCCCGTCTCCCTCCTTCCCTCTTCTTCCTTCATCCATTCCTTCCTTCCTCCATTTAAAAGTAACACCTGCTCATGATTTTAACAATTTGAATAGTGTAGAAAGATCTAGAAGAAAAAAAAAAAGACTAGAATCCTCCCTCCCCTTCCCAGATCGATAGTCTCTCCCAAATTCCCTGTGCATCCCACCAGCAGAAACAGTGTGAGCCTATACCTGCATATGAACACTAGCAGGTGACCTGAAGCGGTTGGGTGAGGGGAGCAGAGCTCACCACTTCCACCCGCTGCTTTCCCCCATTAACCAATGCCCCAAGCCCTTGGGCTCTCAGTGCCCAGGACCTGGCTGTTTGCTCCCATGGCAGACGCTGTTGCATGGAGGTGTCAATTTGCCACCTGGAGTGATTCGGTGGCTTGCGACATCTTTTAGGAACCCTGTCTTGCTGTTCTTTCCTGAGCTCATCCAAAGGGGACATCTCACAGAGCAAGTGTGGAGCAAAGGCCACTGGCATGGAGGACGCCCAGGGGACCGTGGAGAAACGCTTGCCCCTTGCTGCTGGGGAGTGGTGCTCCAGCCTCCCTCTGCCTCCTCCTGTGCTGCCTCAGCTCCCTGCCAAGCCACCGAGGGAACAGGGAACCCCTGGAAGCTGTTCAGAAGTGAACCGGTTTACAAGCTGCCTGACTTTGAGAGCTCCTCCTTGGGTGATCTGGTGGGATGGACCAGGGCCGCAGCTCAGGAGGAGGACGAGATGTCATTTGTGCCCTCTGGGTGGAAAATGCTCCACTCACCCAGCAGGACAGGCAGGACCCAGGCGGGAGGTGGGCAGGCTGAGGTCAGAGGGCTGGGTGAGCATGGCCTTCCCTGTGAGCCCCAAAGGGACCAAGGAGCCCAGGCGACAGGGGGTGGCTGCCCAAGGGTCCCCTCCAGCACCCTCTCGCCCTCCCCGACCATGTCCCGACTCAGTGGTTCCTCCAGGCGTGGCTAGGCCTTGTGACCTGCCCCACCACTCAGGATGGGAGCCCCGGGCCTCTGACCAGCATTAGTGGTTGTGCCCGGGGAGGAACAGGAGATCTCACACCCCAGCCGCTGGGAAGGGACGGGGTGGGGCTGGGGCTGGTGGAGGAAGGGGCTGGGATTCCACTGCCCTCCCCAAACCTCGGCCTTGGCCCCACCTCTTAAAGGTTCCTCAAGCTGGGAGCAAACCTGGAGCGCAGGGGCTTTGCGCAGGGGACAGTGATGCGAACCGTGGGACCACCTGATGCTGGGTACAAGCGCAGCCAACACTGACAGCCGACCTATAGCGTGGCGCTGTCCCATGCCAGCCACTGGAGAACAGAATCCCTGCTGCCGCCAACAGCAGGGCCGCCCCGTTTCAAACAATACGCGTGCAACTGTTAGAAAATTTGTTGCGTTTTGCCCAAGTTACTTTCCAAAAACAGGTGGAAAGTAGAAAAAAAGAAAAAAGTGCAAGTGTTAGAAACAAGTAGCTTAATTTGCTGCACCACACACTGGTTTCTGAGCTGGAGCTCACTGCCCCTCTTTGGCCTCAGTCGGATGTTCCTCGTACCAAGTGGATCTACCGCAGACTCCATGGTAAAGAAAAGGACAAGAAAGAAAATGCTGTACAGTAAATATTCGATTGGAATGTAAAAATTGTTTTGACTTCTCAGATTCAGGACTGCTACTAGCTGAATGCTGCCTTGTACAAATTAAGAGGCTCTTTTTTTTTTTTTTCTGGATAAATGCAATCCTGCACCAAGATACACAGCTGAATTTCAAGCCCCACTTAATCCTTAGCCAGCTTCCCTTGTACAATGCACAACCTGCCCAACTGTACAGCGCTCTCTGGGTTGGAGCAACCACTCATAACGTGTAAGTTGCTTGCTCTACTTCTACCCAGGTAGTATTATACACATATCCATATTTATAAAAGCCAAGGACAGCCTATATACAATCCATCATTTCCTGTTTGTTAACCCTTCAAGTTAGAAGATTTGTCCCGTGTTTGATACAGTCCCTGGGAAAAGTGAGAACGTGGGGCCATGAAGCTAACTGCCTACAGGGCAGGACCAGACCAGGGTTTACATTCCCTCCTCCAGAAATCCTCCTGCCCTTTGTTCCCTGGCTATTTGCATTGCTTCTTCTTCCTTCTACTAGATTGACAGCCCAGGACAGGAGCTGGGGTCCCTTTGTCTCTACTTCTAGCAACAGGAGAGAGTCTTGTGGGGGTCTGCTGGTTTTCCTTTGATAGAAAATGACAAGAATTGCTGGAATTGTTGTAATGCGGAAAAACTGAGTCCTTTTCTCCAGATACGTGCACCTCTGGGCCCCTGAGACCTTTGGGTTTAAGTGACACCTGGTGACCAACTTGTTTCCCCATTTAGAACTCGACAGGTAAACCTGTGCAGACTTCTGCAGGGCTGGAAGCCTCTTCTTAAGCATCAGACTTAGGACCCAGCCAAGGCTCCTCCAAAGTGTGGCCTCAGGGGACTTTCCATGCAGAGTGCATTTCGTTACTTGGTCCCTTTCTAGCCGTGCCTAGGAGCATGGGCTGAGCCCTGGCAGGAGCTCACTGGGAGGAAGGGTCAGGTGCGGGCAGCAGGAAGTGCAGCCTGTGGTGGAGAGCCGTGTGGTGGGTTTTGGGGGACAGCACCACGGACATGCGATGAAATGGAAAGTCCTCTTAACTGAGGAGTAGCTCGAGGATACACTTAGGGCAACAGCAGGACGGACCCCAGCATGCCACACGGCGGAGCAGCCGCAGCCCGGGCCCTCCCCAGAGAGGGATGCATGGTGCTTCCCTTGTGGGAGATCTAAGCAACAACTCTTCCCGAGGCTTCCCCCAGCCTCCTGGAGATCTCGATTTTATTGGGATATTCTGAGATAAGTAAACACCTTCAGCTGTGCCTTCTAAGCTAAGCTTTGCTCCAGCCCAGAGGTCATGGCTTCCACTCTCTGTGACACCGCCGCTCCCCTGAGCTGAACGCCTTTGTTCTCGAAACTGTCCAGCTCACCCCCGTTTCTTCCCGTCTCAGAGTCAATCACAGAGCTGCCCTTGTTCCCCAACCGGAGTGAGCGTTGGCTTTCAGGGTGGAGGACACAGATTTGCAATTTACAGACGAACCTCCCTTGGCTCTTTATGATTGGCAGTTGCTTTTCTGATCTGCAGCTCCACCAGAAGGTTCTGGGTTGCTTTTCCATCAGTTAGGAAGTCAGTGTCTCCTGTCACTGTGGAACCTCTGGTCCGGAGCCTGCCGTTTGACAGTACCCAGGTGGTTCATTTGCTCGCGGCGTCCCTCTGGCTGTGAAGCTTCGTGATTCCGAGAGGATCTATTCTGGAGCAGCCGCCAACATACATCAAGGCCTTCGATTTGTGCCAGGGCCTCTTACGTTAGCACATTTTATCCTCCGCACAGGCCCAAGGCAGGGCAATCATGATTCATATTTCATAGGTGAGAAAGCCAAGACTTGGCCCAAAAAAAGCTGAGTTTCTTGCTGAGGTCAGCTGGCTAGCTAGAGACAAAGAGGACATTCTGACTCCAACCAGCCCTCCTTGCTGCTTGTGAACTTTGCATTGCTGGACGTTAAGGGGTTTGCCAGGCAACCGTGGGAGCAGAGATGTCCCAGGGAATTGGCGGGAGAAAGTTGGAGAACCCTGAGCGTCGCCCGAGGTGAGCAGTGTAAACCTCTGGGCACGGAAGGCATGCTCTAGCACAGCCAACGCTCACTTGGCACCCGATGGGAGGAGGGGCCAAACAAGTTACCTAAACTATCCGCAGGTGTACATGATGACCAACGACATTTTAATGTGTGTCCTGGAGTTTGCTCCTTGTGCTGGGGACAGATCCCTCTTAGGGACTGAATTTGCTTTTCCGTTGCCTCTTTATAGGAGGGGTCAACTTTGCCTACATAGTCATAGATTGCAAGAGCTTTTCTTCGGAACGGTGGATCCTTGCAAAGGGACCTTAAGGTTGCTGAAATTCTTCCTGCGTTTGTGGATCAGTCCAGGGTTCTGAGGTTGTCCTCAAGGGGTTCCCCACATCACCAGACAAGACCTCCAGAGTCCCAGGGACATGCCAGTCTTTATACCTTATAGCCACAGTAGAACTCGGAAAGTCAAATCTCAGAGTCATCCCCTAGAGGGAGTGGGTTTTATGCCCCTCTTCAAAGCTTTTGTTAGAGTTCATGTCCCTGTGATAAGTGGCTTGGATAAAACCAGGAGAAAGAAAAGAAAACCAATACATCCCCTCTCTAACTTCGGTTTTCCTCTTCCGAGGAGCTGTTTGAATTGGCTTGACCAGCTACCACTGTGTTATGTGCTCTGTCTTCCACCAATTGCCAGGAAACTACAATTGGTTTGCACTCGTGAAGATTTGTCCCCTGGGGTTGAAGAGAGCACTCGTCCAGGCTGCGTAGAGGGTGAAAGGAGTCAAGGCTCTACTAGCAGGAAAGGCTGGATTTGGATTTGGGTAGGCAACTGATAAGATCTTACTGATAATCACTAAGGATAATGAAACAGTCACTGAAATTCAGAAGTCAAAGGATGTAATAGTTAGTTATTGGTATGGGAGTGCTGCATAACAAACAGCCACAAAGATTTCAAAAGCATAGACAAACAGCCATAGATTCAGCTCCTTAGTCTGTGGGTCAGCTGGGTGTTGCTTAATGGAGACAATGCTTGACTCAGGTGGCCCAGCCACACCTGACTCTTGTCCTCCTCCTGTGACCAGTAGGACCAGCTTGGGCACGTACTTATGGTGATGAGAGAGGAACAAGGGCCCAAGCCCTGTGTGTAAGCTTGTTCAAGCCCCTGCATGCAGCATGTCTGCCAACAGCCCTTTGGTCAAAGGAGATCTCCCAGCAACCTCAGCATCAAGGGGCAGGAACATGTACTCTGCTCATTTATGGGGACACACTACAGAGTTGAAGCGCTAAGGGCATGTTCGACATGCAAGAGTCACACTCTGGAGTCACTGATACAATTTACCATAAAAGGGAACCAAATATTGAATCAAAAAGAAAATTAAGGGTAACTTTAACAATATTTGTTAAAAACTGCACTTTAAATGTTCAAGGCTGGGCTGGAGCAGTGGCTCAGCAGTTTCAGCACTTGCCTGGCAAGCACGAGGACCCGGGTTCAAACCCCAGCACCATGTACACAACTAAGTGTTGGAGCAACAAAGGCCATGTGAAAAACTAAATAAAGTCGTTCCTCTCTCTGTCTCTCTCACTGTCCCTCTCTTTAAAAAAAAAATGTTCAAGGCCTTTCTTTAGCATCTAAAATAATTTGGGCATATTCAGGTACATGTTTGTATTTTATTTTTTTTAAGAGAAAGGGACAGTGAGAGAGAGAGACAGAGAAAGAGAGAGTCAATTTTATTTAGTTTTTTATGTGGCTTTTGTTGCTCCAACACTTCGTTGTGTGTGTGGTGCGGGTTTGAACTCACGTCATTGTGCATGCCAGGCAAGCGCCATAATAGCGGAGCCACTGCTCCAGCCCTGCATGTATGTATTTTAAAAGTGTATGTGTGTGCACGTGTGCATGTAGATTGCAGAGGGTCTCAAAAGCAGACTTTTCTGGCTCCAGATGCCACCACCATCTGCTGTTATATTAGGGCTTATATGTAGGGTAACCACTCCCATTTCCCCTTCTCCCCTTCTTTATAAACAGTGTGTCCAGTCCATATCAAGAAAAAAATGAAAGCCACTCAAATGAGACTACGCAGGCAGAAACCCAAAGGTAGGCTGTGGGATGGGGCTGCCGTAGGGTGAAGAGGAGGGAGGGAGGGAGGCTCTGGGTGCCCCGGCTGCGGGTGGGTGGCCTGGGGAAGCTGGAGGCAGCTTGTCATGTGATGGGTCCTGCAGAGAACAGCAAAGCCGTCGGTGGTGGCCAAGGCCCTTCTCTCTGGGCGATCGCTGCTAAGGCTGAGGTGTGGCTCTGGGCAGACTGCAGGGGTCTGTGGGATTGTGTGTCATTTGCTCCTAAGAAACCGAAAGAGGCTTCACGTTGCATGGGTTGGTGGCCCTTCAGGAGGACTTTATCAGTGCCCTCTCCACCCACCTGCACTGGGCTGTAGGACTCTGGTCCTGTGTCCTGTTAGCTTCCTGTGGCTGTCAGGGGACCACATACTGGGTTCCTTGAAACAGCAGAAATCTCTTATGGTCCTGGAGGTCAGAAGTCTACCGTCAAGCTGTCACCACCCTGCGCTCCTCTGGAGGCCTGGGAGGACCCTTCCAGCACTCCTCTGCTATGACACTGCTCTTCTCCATGTGGCCTCTCCTCCTGCGTCTGCCATGTCCTCTGCATGTCCTTTGTCAGGACAGCTGTCAGGCCACCCGGTGATCCAGAATGATCTCATCCCAAAATCCCCAATTACAACTACAAAGATCCTGTTTCCAGGCACAATCACCCTCTCAGGCGCTGAGGGTCATCTCTCCACCCCCTGCCTACCTCCTTCTCATAATTTCTATACTAGAGGGGGGCCCAGAAGGAGAGTCAGGCGCCATGTGGCCAGCCTACCCTCTGCTCCCTCCTGACTCCTGCCCGGCTTCTCTGCACATCCTGTCCTCCCGCCCGAGACCTCCCTGCTGCGGAGAAACACTCCCTCATAGCCATGGCTCCTGATGAGAAGGAAAATATTACGTAGACCTTCGTTTTGTGTTGTTGGTACTGGGGATTGAACCCGGGGTGCTCAACCATTGAGCCACATCCCCATCCCTATTTATTTTTTTTTATTTTGAGACAGGGTCTTGTGAGGTTGCTTAGGGCCTCGCTAAGTTGCTGAGGCTGGCTTTGAGCTTGCGATCCTCCTGCCTCAGCCTCCCACATCTCTGGGATTATAGGTGTGCCTTGGTCTTGAGACTTGCTTTGGCCAGTAGAGACAGGCAGAGGCTTGGGAGGAGCTTGTGAGCTGGGGGACCTTCTGGTAGCTGGTAACAAACCCACGAGAGCCTCTTGGGAACTGAGAGATCAAGGCAAGCATGGCTGTGCACATCCCTGCTGAGTCCCAGGACAGGTGCCTGAGGTCATCCTAGAGCCCCTGCACTGGCCGGCCTGAGCCACCACAAGAACTGCCCAGATCACCCGCAGAGTTGTGAGGTACTGCATGAGGCCACTCTGTTTTTGGGTGATTGTCACACAGCAAAAGTTAAGTAACATATGGGGTAGGCCCAGCACAAGAAAGCACTTAAACACATTCTGTCCTAAACAACGGCAGCCATCAGCCGAGATGACTTTCAGTGGTCCTTCTAGCTCTGTCACCTGTGTGTGCATGGATCATTTTCATTAATTGGCTGCCCCCAAACATGACGTTAAGAACCATGGTTGTCAACCCATTTTAAGATGGGACAACCAAGGCTTAGGGGAGCTGTCATTTGACAGAGATCAGACCACTGGAGACAACCGAGCAGGGGTCGATCTCCCCTCCGCCACCTGCCTCCAGCTCTGGTCTGCTCATCTTTCCCCAGGGCAGGAAATTCTAGGAAGGGAAATCAGATGCAGACTGCTCAGCCTCTGTGCTAAGCTGTCCGTCCTCATCAGCCCCTCCATGCACTCAGGGCTGCGTGGGTCTGATTCCCTAGCCCTGGGAGCCAGGTTTCTCAGGAAGGTGGCAGCTGTGGGAGGAGGTCACCATTGGAGGCTGCTAGGAGTGAAAGATGCTCAGCCCGGAGCTGCTGCTTCCGATCACGGCCCCTGGGAGGGAGCCAGGGTGCTGCCCCAGTTTGGGCTCGATGAGAGCTAATTGATGCCAGTTGCCTTCCCTGGGACCCAGGTGGTGCCCATTACGCAAAGGAACAAAGCCAGCCCGGTGGCGCGTCTGTGCCAGGCAGGGCCTCCGTGGCCAATCGCTTTTCTGGTAGCCGTCTGCGCGAGGCCTATCCGTCCACCCTGGCCTCCGACCCACTCAGATGGACCGAGGAAGCACAGATTGGATCAGCACAAGCTGCCCTTGGGGACGCTGTGCTTTGCTAACGGGAGGCTGCGGAGGGGACTCCAAGGTGCTGGCCACCGCCCGGAGCAAGGCTTCACCCGCTCATTCGCTCGAGCCTCAAGGACGAAGTCCAGCTCCCCGTGGGCCCTCGCTACTCCGCTCCAGCCCAGCGTGCTGCTCTCCGCCGCTATTCTGCTTGCATCTTTGTTATGTTCTTCACCATCTCTCCCGAGCTCCACGAAGGTCTAAGTCCTGCCAGTCTTTTTTCCTAGGGTGTCTTTAGCACCATGTCATGCTGATGTACTATAAAAACATGTTGGGTGGCTGGGCATGGTGGTGCATGCCCGAAATCCCAGCTATTTTGGAGGCTGAGGCAGGAGGATTGTGAGTTCGAGGTTAGGCTGCCTAACACAGTGAATCCTATTAAGAATATATATATATATTCTTAATAGGATATATATGTATATATTATATATACATAATTTATATGTATATATATAATGTGTATATGTACATATATATAGTGAATTGTTGAAAACATATTATTACCATTATGTATTAAAACAGGAAACTAAATTTCAGAAAGGCTGGGTAACTTGCTTGAGGTTACACAGCCGGTAAATCTTTCTTAGAGATCAAATTCTTTTTTTAAAGTTTTTATTAATTGTAATTATTGTACAATCATAAATACATATAAAGTAACAATATTTGCATTTGTTCTTTTTTTTTTTCCAGGGCTGAGGACTGAACTTGGGGCCTTGTGCGTGCTAGGCAAGCACTCTGCCACTGAGCTAAATCCCCAACCCCATGCATTTGTTCTTAAACCAGAATTACCCCATACCAGTCTCTTAATTCTTCTATATTTTGCCTATACAAGCAATATAAATGCTTAGGTTGTGAATTCCGGAATTAAATGATTGCGTAAGCATTTTTTGGATTCTCAGGGGGTAAAGAGTGTGCTGCATTGTTGACTGTAGAGGTCAAATTCTGACATGGTTCAACTGGCTTTGAAACCTCTAAAGCAGGAAGCAGCTACCACCAATGGTAGAAGTAAGAATGTAAGTAGTGCTCACACATGTTTAGAGAATTTTGAATTGTAATTCAAACATTTCTTTCAGTCCTGATTATTTTAAGAAAATACTTTTTTTTCAAGAAAGAGCGGGCTTCAGGCACATAGCCAGATTATCAGCATGAAGTTTGGTTACAAAAGGCAGAAACCTTGAGAAGAGTGGTACAACGTGATAATACAGGTTCCTCTCGTGTAAATGAACCTGAGGCAGGAGGCCCAGGGTTGCATGATTGTCAGGAACCTAAAAATCCTCCCCTGCTGCTCTGGCACCCTTATCTGCAGAGTCTGTGTTATAGCCCAAGAGAGCTGCTGCAGCTCCAGTCATCATACCTACTTTCTTGCCATTAGGAAGAAGGAAGTTCCTATTTCTTTATTTAAGGACCACTTCTGGAAGCCATATGCAATAACTCACTTTATATTCCTTCAGCTCTAGAAGACTTGAAGAAGGAAGGATGTTCCTATCACTGTGATAGGAACCTGGCTTTCACAAAGTCTTGGGCTCATTGCACTTGGCAGAGCCTCCAAGCTGGCAGCTTAAGAAGATCAAGAAGTGCTTTGTTGCTGAATAGGCTCTAAAGTGGATCTTGCCCTCTGACTTAGGATGAGGACAGGGAGTCACCCTGTGATGGGCCTTGTATGGGAGGGACGAGGTGCATATGTAAGGGGCTGCACCCCTCACTGTGCCACCAAAACCAACCAAGGGGAAAGTGTGCCCAGGAATCCCTTGTAGAGATGGGGGTTGCTGCAGGAGGGGCGGGGACATTCCACTCCTGTCTGACAGTGCCCAGGCTCTGGGTTTGCTGATCACGTGAGAAGAGGGCTAGAGAGAAACCACAGGGCAGAGGCAGGCTGGGGCAGGCCACTGCCCAGCCATGCATAGCCTTGGACACTCGCACATTAAGTCTCCCAGGCACCTAGGATCACCATGGAAGGTGGCTGCCTCCAGGTGAAAGGACTGAGTGCCCCTCGACTTCCAGGTCAGAGAGCAAGAAGGTGAGGGAGGAAGAGACTGCCTGGTCCACAACGCCCCTGAGTCCCCATGCTCAACAGTGCAGGGAGAGGTTGCTTTGGATCAGACAGAGACGGGGGCTCTAAGTCAGCCCTGTGGTTGAGGAAAGGGTGCTGACCGCTCAAGTCTGCCCAAGGCTTTGAGAAGGGATGGGAAAGGGAGTTAGAGGCCTGGTCATTTGGCACCAGTCACCACCTCCTTTGCATGGGCACTGGCAGGGGCACAGGTGTCTGCCCACGCCCAGGAGCGAGAGAGGCAGTGGAGAGTTGTGAAGGAGTAGGGAGGGGATGGAGGAGATGGCCACCTATCAGAGGAGGGGACGAGCAAGCCCCAGGGGGATTCCTGGGGCTGTTAGAAAACACTGTTCAGGACATTGCATTTCTAGCTGGCCCGGTGGGGTCTCCCATGTCAAAACCGGCTGATCACCAGAATCTCAGCTTCACAAACCCAACCCTGGATTCTCATCTGGTGGCATGGAGTTGGGGCCAGGAACTTTCCCCAAAACACCGATCGATCCTACCTGCCACTCGCCGAAGGTTCTTGGGTGGAGGGGGCAGTCACTGCCATGGGTATCCAGAGCCAGTCTCCATTCTCTTTAAAAATATATATATGATCCTTGCAAAGATACAGAGGCAGGTGTTATCAGACTACCTATCCACAGATGGGAACATGGAGGGCCAGAGAGATTAAATAACTTGTTTGAGATCATGTGGTGGGGCCAGCATGAAACTGGGTTTCTGCCCTCTGTCCTGAGATGAAATGGACATACACTAAAAAGGAAGCTGGCCACAGAGGGCAGTAGATACCAGGTGACAAGTGGGAGGGGACAGGTGAGTGAGGCCAGCAGGGCAGAGGCTCACAGAGGTGATGTCAGCAGCAGAGCCTGGAACCACTGCCCGGAGAGAGGCAGAGGCCAGAGACCACGTGGGTCTGGGTCAGCGAGCAGTCTGCTTTTGCGCACGGTGGCAGGACATCAGGGATCTTCTTCCCAGGGCAGAGAGAGGAAACTAAAGCTTGGGCACCAGAATTTTCCTGGACGTGAATACCAAACACAGCAAACTAGAGGTCTCAAGTTCGGCATATCCAAAGATAGCAGCTCAGTGCAAAATCAAACTAGTAAACATTGTGTCCCTCTGTCTTTATGACGCTTCCTTGACTGGCACTCAGGAACATAGGTCTCCTCCACCCTCCCCCTTGCTGTGCCTCAGAGTTGGCAGAAGGCTTTGGTGTGCTGTTTTCTGTCTCCAAAGTCCATGAGCTCTCAGTTGCCTTGGGCTTCAGCTAGCGTGAGGTTTCTGACTGCTGCAACCATCAAATCCCTGTCCAGAGGTTTCTGGTATAGGCAAGTCAAGATGTGCAAGTGGGCCCTAAATATTGAACTCTACCAGGAAACAGATTGAAGAAAGGGAACGAAAGCGATGTGCTAGTTAACATCAGCTGCTGTGACAGACAAAACCGGAAGCCTCAGGGTCTTAACATGATACAAGTTTATTTCTTGTTTACACCCTGGTGTGTGGCTGCTCCTGGTCAGGCAGGTTTCATCCAAAACCTCTGATTTGAGGCTTCTCGCTCCTATGCATCCGTGAAGTCCTTGGCGGTCAAGCATGAAGAGGCTGCACCTGTGGACACGTGACAAAGACACCCCTCTCGTTGCCATCAGTAAGCATGAGTCATAAATCATCCAATCTCACCAAAGTGCAAGGGGTTCAATGCTGTGGGAAACAGCATGGCTGTTCCTTAACAGAACTCCCATCTGACCCAGCAATTCTGCTACTAGGGATCTACTCATAAAAACTGAAAATAGGCATCAGACAAATATTTGTAGCAGCATTCTTCCCAATATTCCAAAGGTGGAAACAGTTCAAATGTCCCCCAATGGTTGAATGAATAAATTGTGCTATAGCCACACAATGGAATATTATTCAGTCATAAACAGAACGAAACACCGATTCATGCTACATGATGAACCCGGGAGACGTTAGGGTAAGTGAGAAGAATCCAGACACCAAAGGCCATGTATTGAATGATTCCTTCTCTATGAAATGTCCAGAAGAAGCAAATGCATAGACACAGCAGACTGATGGTTGCCAGGGGCCGAGGGGAGGGGGTAATGGGGAGCATAATTTAATAGGTACAGTGTAATGAAAGGGTTTTGGGACTTTGAAGCAGAGACTGCACACCACTGTGGATGTACCAGATGCCACCAAACGGTACATTTGAAAATGGTAAATTTTGTGTGATGTGAATTTCACCTCGGTTTTTACAGGAACACAGTCGCTGACTGGGCTGTTGCTGCCTGCTTCCTAGTGACGACCCCACATTTAGAAGGGGTAAATGTGTCTTTGGTGACTGGCTCAATATCTGTGAGCACGTTTCTGATCCCTCCCAACCCCCAGGACACACGTCCACCTCAGAGCTGAGGCTGTGCAGTGCACGTCCCAGCCAGCCAGCGTGGCTCTGGTCAGACTGTCCAGAAAGGGTAAGAATGGCAGCCACTGGCACCTGCAATCAGATCTGCTGGATGGGCACCGGGCAGGAACAGCACAGGTAGGAAGACTCTTTAGGAGACCTGCTCTGAATTCTGGGAGGAGCTTCTGGGTCCCTTGACTCGGCCCTTATGGAGCTCCACGTTGGTGTTTCCTGGGCCTGAGGGGGGGGAGCATTGGGGATACTTTGCCATACTTTGAGGGTACGGTGACTTCCTGCCTGTGTAAAGTTGGGGTCCCAAGGGTTGCTTAATGCTTGAGCAGTCAAAACCATTTCCTTTTTGGGCTTATCAAAGCTTTGGCACTAAAATGCCCTTGAAAGTGTAGTAGGCTTCTTATGAGATACGGAAAGTAAGTAGTGTATGATTTAGCTGCATGACGTCCAAGAACAGACAGAACTAATCAAAGAGGACACTTGGTATAATGCCAAGTACTTTCCCAAAAAGAATTCCTTTGATTAAAATGTGACAGATAAGACAGACACAGAAGGTTACTAAGTGACTCGCTGTAGTTCACGTAGCCAGTGGGAGCAGAGGTGGGACTAGAACCTGGGTCTGTCCAATTTGTAGCCCAGGGAGCTCTTCCACACCTGGCTCCAGCAGGGAGCCAGCGACCCGGCAGTTACCAAACGTAGCTTTTCCTTTTGGTGCTTTTAATTAGCATATATGAAATACACTGCCAATCTAATTTAATTATAATTAGGTAACCAGAAGGCTGATTACGTTGTAAATTTAGATTAAAGAGCTGTTGTTTTCAATTAAGCTTGATTGTGAAGCGCTTTGACACGTTTCCGGCCTCCGGGAAAGTTTGTTGTATCTGGAACTCCCCCTACACCCCTGCAGCTCGCTTGCAGCCTGGGGGTGGGTAGTAGGAACTGGACTGAAGTTCTTAGGACATGCTCTGCCTGGTGCAGATTCACACCTGGTATGTTTCCCACTGGTGACAAAGGCCACCAGACGCTACTGGGTTGTTGAGTTGGGGGCTTTGGGTATATGTAAGGG
Organism: Aplodontia rufa; assembly: GCA_004027875.1. Classification (NCBI taxonomy): domain Eukaryota; kingdom Metazoa; phylum Chordata; class Mammalia; order Rodentia; family Aplodontiidae; genus Aplodontia; species Aplodontia rufa. The sequence continues at coordinate 98,705 of PVKS010002682.1, read as the reverse complement.
AGAATCCAACTGGAAGGTGGCTCCAACCCAAAGGGGGTCTAGAGTCTCCCAATAAGAAGAACAGAGGTAAGACAGTTCCAAGGGTTTGCTTTCAAAATATCCTTAGGGACCCAGACTTGTTCCATCTCCAAGGCAGGCTCTGCCTTGCATGTTGGCTTCTGTTCTCAGGCTGGTCCCTAACTGGCTGTAGGATGGTTGCTGTGGGCTCAAGCAGTCCCATCCCTGCAGAAAAGAATGTTCCTTCCTCATTCCTTCCTCCAGTCACCAGCAGACCTCTCTTTACTCTTTGGCCAGGCTTGCAGCTCTGAGCTGTTTGAAGTCAGTTGCTGTTCCCAAGGAATCACCATGAGTAGCTTGGGCAAACGAAGAATGGTCCTGTGAGGTCCTTCTTGGAGACCAGGGTTTCCTGCCTGCACATGAATAGAGACTGTAGGGTCAGGGAGTCGTGGTTGGCTTGGCTATCAAGAGTCCCCACCTGGAACCAATCTGACCACAGCCGAGGCAGCTCAGGCTGACTCAGCCCCAGCCTGCAAATGCTCTGGTTATCACGACCCTCAGATTCCTCTGACTTAAAGGGTGGTTCTGAGTCTAGAGGAAGGGCAACCCATGTCGGATGGGGAAAAACCTGGCATGGGTCAGGCACACAGTAGGTGCCTTTCCTGACTTGGAACCATCGATGACCTCCTGTTTTCTTTCCTGTGTGAACTCAAGGATGATGCTTCAGCTGGATACATGGTTCCAGGACAAAGTCTTCCACTCTGAAGCCGTAGGGACTTCCCAAGCAGGCAGACCTCTGCGTCCTTCCATCCCTTGGCATGCTGGGACAGGTGAGTGCATGGAAGGTGAAGGATGAGTCCATGTGGTTTTTTTGTTTTGTTTTGTTTTTAAGAGAGAGGGTCAGTGAGAGAAAGAGAGAATCAGTTTTATTTAGTTTTTCATGTGGCTTTCATTGCTCCGACACTTCATTGTGTGTGGTGCTGGGGTTCTAACCCGCATCTCATGCATGCCAGGCCAAAGCAGTAACCACTGAGCTGCCACTGCAGCTCCTCCACATGGTCTTAAGAGGCTGGATAAAGCTAAAGCAATTACAGAAGGCTCAGTTACAGTAGAACATCTGCACAGTCCTTGACGGTGTTCGTTTCCTTTGAACTTGATTTGGTTCTTTACAGTTGAACACACGAGTATACTGAGTGACGGATAGAGGTTATAATCTTGCTTGCCTCACTCCTAATGGTTCCTGTGTCCAACGTGGATTACCTTTACAACTTTTTAAAAAAAATCATTGGTACCAGCCCATCTGGTTTTCTATTTATTCCTAATTTTGATAAAACAATGAGGTAAAACTATGTAATTTTTTGAGGCAAAAGCATACTAATGACCAGATAGCAGTATGTAATGGGAGGCTGCCAAAAGCGACCTGTGGGCTGGCAGGAGACAGCTCTGTGCCACAGCTGGGAACCGGCTGGAGGGATGGAGTTGAGTGTGCTGACAGCATGTGACACGAATGCAAGCTGAGAGTCATTTGTCTCTGCCTCTTCTTAAGTGTGATGCGATAGAAGCCAGCTCCTCCTGGACAGGCAGCATGGCCTCGGAAGGTGCTCAGGGTTAATGCACTGGGAGGGCTGTTGGTGCCAAGCTCACAGTCCACGCACCTGGAATGCCAATGAGACTTGCTCAGATTGACTGGCCATGAAAACCCAGGTGTCTGTGCCCACTGCTGCCAACCCCAGATAGACCATGGCACCTGCCAGTGCTGGGTGGAGCAGAGGGCCGGGCTGTATTCCCACTCCAGGTGGGGCGTCCCTTGCAGGCCACAGCTGAACTGTGTTAGGTCCCCCTTCCTCTAAGACTCTGTTGTGATTGGCCACATCTGACCACTCACCAGTGCTTCAACACCCAAAGTGCCAGCCGTGACTTTAACTTGTGAATTCTTGTCTCCCGACGACGTCTCTGGAATCCTCTGACACAGTCTCAGCTTTGCTCCTGCATGAGCCCATCCCCCGCGCTGGGCCTTCTAGAACTCTCACTGCAGGATCTACATATCTTTCTTTTCTGCAAATACTCCTTCCAGGTCCCTGCCTTAACCTGAATTCAGCTGCCCTCTGAGCGCGTCATCCTGTGCCCTAGGAAGGGTGCACTCACTTCTCATACCCTGTGTTCCTCTGACAGGGAGGGGGTGATGGTGTCCTCTTGTCCCCATAACTTCTTCCATTCCATTCCTTCCTCCCTCTGGTGAGCTCCACGGAGGCTCACACACTTGACCTCCTCAGAGTCACTGTCCTCTGGTTTCCTGCAGCAAGAACTCCAGTGGTGGCTCAGGCTCGTCTGTATGTCAATATTTAAATGCTGTATATCCAGTTAAGCTGCTCAGTAGCACGGGCTCTGTTCTTTTTTTTTTTTTTTTTTTTTTAAAAGAGAGAGGGACAGTGAGAGAGACAGAAAAAGAGAGAATCAACTTTATTTAGTTTTTCACATGGCCTCCGTTGCTCCAACACTTGGTTGTGTACGTGGTGCTGGGGTTTGAACCCGGGTCCTCGTGCTTGCCAGGCAAGCGCCAAAACCATTGAGCCACCGCTCCAGCCCATGTTCTCCTTTGTTAAATACACTTTTGGTTGTGATGAAAAAGAAGATCTGTGTAAAAATATGTACTATTCGTGGTTCAATATTGAAGATGCCTGGCTATAACTTGTCCTGGTTGGATGCCCTTCTGATGGTTTGGATCAGCCATAAAGTCATACATAATTCATAAATTATATTTACTTCATGAAAGTTAATTTTCTTGACTTCTCCTAAGTAAATTACTAATTATGTTGTTATAATCAAGACTTTCACATAATTTGTGTTCTGTTGAGAGTAATGGCAAATTAGACAACCTTTCTGGGGGACAACGTGGTTCTTAGGGTGTTTATCATTAATTTGGAAATGGAGGAACTATGTTTTGCTGAGATCAGGGCAACTGGAATTGTCAACTTCATTATTAAAGTGATACTTACATTGGAAATGAACCAAGAATTTAATATATCCTGCTTGTGTTAGTCCATTTTGGGTAGCTATAATAAAATAGCTAAGACTGAGTACTTTGTTAAAGCAAAGAGGTTTATTCACCCATAGCTTTTGGAGGTCTGAGGGTCTGGCTCTGATTTCTGCTCAGCTCTAGTGTGAGTCCCCCAGGTGGCATCAAAACTTGGTGGGTGGCATCACAGAAGGAGGGTGTGAGTGAGAGAAAGATTGCATGGCGAGACAGGAAGTCTGGATCCAGAAAGAGGCCAATCTTTCCTTTTTTGTAACAACTTACTTTTTAAAATTTATTTTTATTAGTGCATTGTATTTTTACATAATGTTGGGATTAGTTGTCACATATTCCTATATCCACACAATTCAGCAATACAGTTTGTTCAATATCTTCCCCCACACCCCTCTACCTCCCTCCTCCCACCCCCCTGATCCCTTGCCTTTCTCCTGGGTCCTATATTGTTCCTAAAAAACCCAAATACAGTGACATAGTTCTTATACCTATAAAGAACATTATATATATATACACATATATGTGTATATATATATGACTATAGTATATACAGTAACATTTATAACTGCTTAGAATGTACCTTGCTTTATCTCAGTTCCAAAATTAGAAGTCCCAGGAACTTACTTTTGAGATAACTGTGGTTTTGTGAGAACTATATTAGTCCCTTCTGTGTGCTGTGCCCCAATATGCTAATCACCTTCCACTAGGTGGAAGTCCCACTTTTTTAAGATTCCTCTCACCATGCCACCCTAGGGATCTAGTTTCCCGCACAGGAAACGGGGCACACGCTGAGTACGTATTCAAACCTTAGCGATATGCAGGTATTTTAACAGGGCGAGGTTGTATATGATCAGCTATGGTTATAGAAAATAGCACAGAATTTTTTAATTTCCTTATATAAATTAACGCCATTGATATCATGAATTTCAATGTCTCTTAAAGCAACATCAAGATCCATATGGTACTTTTAAGTATTTCCCTTTCAAATCTCTAGTGCTAGAATCTAATAAGAAAATCAATAGCAGCAGCATGTTATTCAATTTGTTAAAATCTTCCTCCAAAATGTCTCTTAATGTATAATGGCCAAAAAATACTCTTTATAGAAACTCATGAACACGCTGAGAAGATTGTACATGAATATTCTTTATAGTCATGCAAATGTGCTGCTTCTTTATAGTCATGCCAATTTGTTTTTCTCCTTTACATTTTTCTTTAACTGTTAAAAAAATTCTTTAAAAGGTGAAACAAACTTAAAACTCTGGTTTTCTTTCATAAGCAACAGTTCACATCAGACCATATAATTGTGGATGATGGAAATACTGAAGTAATCTCATTTGCCACTAAAAATCACAATTCACTCACATTTGAAAATTTTCTATTGTTTTCACTTAACTCTTCCAGGGCATCTCATCTATCTTGTCTAAATTAAATCAAATTGCTTTAACACAGTGAGTAGCTCCAAGACCATGAATTAGAACACAAAATTGGGCACTTGGCACAACTGGGAAATGATATTTCGTTATGCAAGAATCTATCACATTAATTGCAAATGGAAAGGATTTGAGAAGTTAATTAATTTGTTTTCTCTCTGTTAAGAGCTGCTGCTGCTTAGCTCCTTCCTGCTCTCTGAAGCAGTCTTTGTCTTGGGTGTTGGTGGTGGACACCACCCGGAAGCCTTCATGGCAGCCAGAGGGGCTTGCTTTTGTTTTGAGGACACAGTGTAGAGGGGCTGGTTGTGAGTGTTAATGTTGAGGTTGTGGTCATGCTGCACCAGCTCTGAGCATGAAAGCACAAGTGGCATTGGTGTCCCTATGGCCTTTGATAAACCTGGGTGTGTGTGCGTGTGCATGTGACATTCAGGGTTCTCTCAACTGCGGGGCTCAGGGAAATAGCTTCTCTTGAGATGAGGTCTCACTTCTAGGGACTTTTGCTTCCTTTCCATGTTGGTCAGTCCTCCCACAGTCCCACTGTATCTGTTTATATTTTTATTTTTATTTTTGAAGAGAGAGGGACAGTGAGAGAGAGAGAAAGAGAGAGGATCAATTTTATTTAGTTTTTCATGTGGCTTTCGTTGCTCCAACACTTCGTTGTGTACGTGGTGCTGGGGTTTGAACTCACATCCTTGTGCATGCCAGGCAAGTGCTGCAACCACCGAGCCACTGCTCCAGCCCCTGTTTATATTTTTGGTTAAACAGTTCTACAGAAAATAACTCTAAAGTAGAAGAGGAATTTATTGGGATGATGTTGAGCAGCTTATGGAAACAAAGAAGTTTGGGGAGCCTGGCCTGCAACACAGGCAGAAGCTGGCTGTGAGAAGTTGGCTGAGGTCATGCCTGGGGGGCTGGCACGAGTTGCTGCCCTTGCTGGGAGACCTGGGCTCTGCAGATGTCATGCATTGTTTCCAGTGATTTCTTTGTCATTGTCTCCATACTTGAGTCCCTTAGCAAGAAGGTTCTGACCATAGGTTGTGCAGCCTTGCTCTGGATGATGGCATGTGGGGAAAGAGAATGGCTGGCGCCGTGGTTGACTTCCCACACAATGGTAGGTGGGAACTTGCCTCCCACTACAGGATATAAAATGTGAATGTCCAAACAGGAAGGAAATCGGCCAAAGAAAAACCAAGACAAATCTCCACTCTCTCTGTCCACTGCAGGTCATCACCCTGGGTATCAATCCATCAAGTCCTGTTCATTTTAAAGTCAAGACAAATCTGCAGTCTGCCACTCCTTCCTGTGTCCACAGCCATCTCCCTGATCTAAGCTGCCACCGTCTGTTGCCTGGAGTTCTGGGTTCAAGCTTTCCTTTCCTATATGCCACTCAGGACAATTAGATGCCCTTATAAAATGTGAAGCCACGTCACATGTCACTTGTCTACCTCTTTTTCATTCAAATGGAAACACAGGATCCTCAACAGGACTTGCAAAGACATGCACACCTCAGCCCCAGCCCACCTCGCCACCATGTACCGAGCCCCACGCCCTCCCGGTCCTTCATGTGATCCTTGTTGCCTGGACAGTGCCAGATGCCTTCTGTCATGTTTCTTTTGCCTGGAATGTTCTCTGTGTGACTTGTCCACCTTCTATCTACCCTTTCATCTTAGCAGAAGTACTCTTTTTTTTTTAGAGAGGGTTTTCCTCTACCCCCTACAATAAAACGGTTTTGTCTGTGACGACCTTTGGTATTGCTCTGGGAAGCACCTGGTATTTTCCAAGATGCGTGGCATGCTGTGGCCCACAGCTTGATGCCTGACACCTCAATAGGAGCTTTGTGAGGGGCAGAGGCACGTAGTCATCAGCACCACAGAAATATCTGTGAATGACTGAGTGCAGGGGACAGGCCTACAGCAGGGTGCTGGTGGGCAAATCTGGTTTTTTCCCCTACAGCCTCCATTAGCTTAATTTCTTTCAGCTCCTAAACTCATCAGGTTTACAACAGAATGTGCATCATTATCTGTGTTCCCCTGCTAGGATGGACTTTCAGAGTCAGACGCTAAGATTTTTATAAATGGAAGAAACAAAATCCAATACAGAAAGAAATACAAATAGAGAATACTCCCCCGAGTGGCTGCACATCTTCATCGTCAGCAATACTCTGTGTGCAGCTACTGAGACTCGAGTTCCTTACAGGCCTCTAATCCACTTACCTTCTAATCATGAGCATTCCAATAGGTTTCCAACTGCATTTTACATTCACAAGTCTTTGCTCTGTCAGGCTGTGCTGGCACAATTATAATCACCTAGGGATTAAAGTGTTCATTTTCCTTTATCCTAATATGGTTTCTCTTTACCAAAGTTTATTTTTAAAGTTTGCCATGCTAATTCCTTCACATAATTAATAGTGATTTAAAGTGAAATGCCAATTAAAGAGATCATCGATGTCTGTATGTGGTCTACTAGTCTTTTCCGACTTAATTAGTTCTTTTACTCAAAAGAGGCAAATGTGGATTGTGGAGTTTTTCATATATATATTTTTTTCTCCTTTCCTCCTTTTGCTCATTTCTGAGCAGAGCAATCTCATCATTTACTAAGATTCTTTAATGTAAGAATTAGGTGGATAGGATAGATAAAAAATGTAAAAAATGCAAAAATAAACTTTATTTTTTCTTAGGAAAAACATATCTCATACTACAGGTTATTATCTTTTTTTTTTTAAAGAGCGAGGGGTAGTGAGAGAAAAAAAATCAATTTTAGTTTTTCATGTGGACTTCACACACTTCATTGTTCACGGGGTGCTGAGGTTTGAAGCCATGTCCTCATGTGTGCGAGGCAAGTGCCATAACCATCAAGCCACCACTCCGGTCCCTACGGATTGTTTTAAGAGTCGACAACAGGAAAAAAAGACTTGCTATGAAATGAGAGTGCAAGTAGATTTAAGCTAATCAAGTGTTTATTCACTGAGAAATACTGAATAATTGAATGAAATACTGCATGGGAAAGGTGACATTAAGGTATTTAAAGCCATATGAAGATTAATTCTTAGTGATAAAGTCTCTACAGCCCCCCCAAGTCTTAACTATTTTAGACAGTCTCAAATGCATTTTGTAATTAGTTCTTCACTACTCAAAAGAGGCAAGTTATGTCTTTCTGAATTCTAATCAGAATTTTGCATCAATATATTGACTCAGAGGGTATTGAGGAGGGAGTAGGACTGTTTGGATGAGGTTCTATAACGGATTAGGTACTTGGGCATGCAATGGCCATTGTTACCTATCTGGGATACATTTAAACCTCCCAAATGGACCCCAATATTTGCTCTTGTATTTACCCCTTCCCTCTCGCCAATGTACCGAAAAAGAAACAGATCTTACTTTGAGTTCCACGGGCAGGCCTTTTTCCCAGGAGTAAAAGTATATATCTTTTCCAGTAAAAGTTTCTGGAATCCAGGTCTAAGTGCCAGGTAATTGGCTCAGGAATGAGACAATGAGATACTTAGAGGAAGTTTGCTGAGGGATTTCAGGGGAAAAAAACTTGCATTAGAGCAATCAGAATTCCAGGGTGTTCTCCATCTTGACATTGCTGTCTACACTTATGAGGCCTGGGTGGCGGTGGCTGCTTTTCTGACACTCTGAGGGTGAAGTCTGAGAAGAAGGCAGGCATGATGAACAACACAGCAGAGGGCACAGTGGGAGGCATGGCTGAATCATGGCTCAACTCTTCTTTCCTAGACCTCACTGGGCTGTTAACCAATGAATATTTTTATTTTTTTTTATTGAGAAATTTATTATTGAACAACCATATAAGTTTTTAACAAAATAATATAAAATGTGTATAGATTCTGGATGTTAGATTTACCCCCAGGAGTGCCCCCCCCCCAATTACCCACCATTATCCCTCCCTTCCCCTTCCCACAGTATCTCTAAAAAAGTATTAGTCTAATACTAATCTGGATTTAACACATGATAATAGTCCACCTTTCTCAATGGCCAGGGTCTAGATCCAGCCTCCACAAATGAATGGAGACATTCGACCCTTGGTTCTTTGGGTTAAGCTGATTTTACTCAGCACAATTTCTTCCATAGCCATCCATTTACCTTCAAAGGCTGCAAGAACATTTTGATTTTTAAGCAATTTTATTTGAAGTTTCTGTTTCTGGAAGCCAAAACAAACATTTTAACCAATGATATGTCAATTTATATTTCCTTAATGTTGTTTTTATTTATTTTTACACTTTAAGGTTTGGGATATTTGATTATAGAAACAATCAAGCTCATTTTAGAGAGCAAAGAAAACACAGAGAGTTACAAAAAGACTAAAACCATCCATAATTCAATTATCCCTTGATAACTACTCCTGTTTTGAATTAGTCTCTTTTCATACACAAACTTACAAATATACTTTTCTCATTTTTTTTTAAAGAGAGAGACAGAGAGAGGAAGAATCAGTTTTATTTAGTTTTCATGTGGCTTTCATTGCTGTGACATTTCATTGTGTATGTGGTGCTGGGTTTGAACCTGTATGCTTGCATGTGCCAGGCAAGCGCCGTAATCACTGAGCCACTGCTCCAGCCCCTACATTTTTCAGTTGAAACCTCTTTTACAAATACGTGTATTTATCCTGTTTTAATGAAACTCACAACCTAGTAGAAATAGAAACAAACAAATCAAACAAATAGATGACTATCTGGGAATGTGGAAGGTCGTCGTTTTAACTGTGTCCACTGTCAATGTTGCTATTAATGATAAAACTTATCTCCACACTCCAAACAAAACATCAAAGATTTTAAGTTACACACTATTAAAACATAATACACTTTAAAAATGTGATCTAACAGTGTCTCATAATGTCCACACAGTTAGCTAGTTATCAGTAGGTTCATATGGTGTACCTTCAATAGCTGCCATTTATTGATAACATGGTAACCTGTCAGTGATTGCTTTGGCCCAACTCTTAAGACTTTGTCTAAATGGTGTGTTTCACTAACGAGAGAGCAAAATAGATGTCATATACTGATCATCGTGACAGTATACACATGAAGGGTTCAGTATTCACCAGCATCTGGGTGAACACTCATGGAACAGGACTTTATTAGGATGAAAGTTACATCATTTTACCAGCCCCTTCGGTTTTCAAATTTTCATTATGGTTTTCTGACCCAAGAACTGACTGGAAGAACAGAAATACAGAGGCTTACTAGTTATCTTTTAGTTACTGATTTCTAACTTAACTGGGTAGTGGTCTGAGTTTGTGATTGCTATGCCAATCCTTAGATATGTGAAGACTTGCTTTAGGACCCAGTATGTTTGATTTTTGAGATATTTCACATATTCTTGGAAGGAACACATATTCTTTTTAGGCAACATTCTATAGGTTTCTACTACATTCATATTATGTATTCTCCTAGTCCTTTAAGATTTTTTTTGTCCTTTTGACCTATGTATTAGTTTCCTGTGACTGCCGTAATAAATTATCACAAATGGCTTAACACAACAGAAATGTATTCTTATAGTTCCAGAAGTTAGAAGTTTGAAATTAAAGTGTTGCCAGGGTTGTACCCCCTCAGGAGGTTCTAGAGAATTCATTCTTTGCCTCTTTCAACTTTTGGGTGGCTTTTGACCTTGGTTGACTTGTGGCCACATCACTGCAATCTGCTTTTGCAGCCACAATCCCCCCACCTCTTCCCCTGGTTTTTTATCCCTATCAGATCTCCCTCTGCCTTTTTAAGGACCCTTGTCACTGGTTTTATGGTCTTTTGGATAATCCAGAATGGTCTCTGCATATGAAGAACCTGATTCAATTACCTCTGCAGAAACTCTTTATCCCAATATGCTCACATTCACAGGTTCTAGGGATTGGGACAGAACCATCTTCTGTGGGGCTATATTCAATCTGCTGCAATCTATTAGGTTTATGTATAGAATCACCAATTCTGAGGGCAGGTTTCTGTCTTTGTATTTCTGTCTAGTTTTTGCTTTATTTATTTTCTTGCTGTGTTAGTAAAGACTTATTTATAATGTTCACGTTTTCCTTGTCTATTAAATCTTTTATTATGTAGAGATCTCTATCTGTGGACGCATCACTCATCGTCTATCCAGAAAAAGTCTAATGATGACAAAACTATCAGTTGTTTATCTTAAAAATATATAACTTGGCTTCCTTTTTCCAATAAAAAAATTGAGCCTATAATTCCAGGTTTATATGTTTTTCCTTTCATTCAATTCTCTTCTACTTAAAAAAAAAAAAGTAAATCCCCAAATAACCCAGAGTCAGAGAATTAAGGCATATGACGATTTTTAAAAAAGTCACTGCTTAATACAAGGCAGCATTGTCTGAAATTAAATCATTCTAAGTGTTTAAAACGTTCCATTAAATACAGTTCAGAACAAATTGGGCAACGAGACAGGGACGCTCAAAGGGATGTGGATATTGAAGTACATCAGAGGTTAACAACTCGTTGGCAGCTGAAGCGGTTCTTTCCTTGACACTAACAATGTATCGGGGGGAAATAAAATTGAGTATGTGCTAATAGAGGGTTTTCCCAGACTACATTCCTATCGTAGCTAGACTGAGCCCCACTCCTCTGTATACGCTCATGTGTCAACCACGGTAACTTGACAACGCAAATTTACTGAGGAATGAAAGAAATCAGAATGCCATAACTCTCTTCCTTGGCCTTCAAGACCTCTCTAATCGGCAGTCAGATCTGTGGAACTTGGCAGCAAGTTTGGAGTTAAGAAAAAAAAAAAAAAGACTTCCATGGCAGGGTGCAGCGGGAGTTAGAGGAACTGGGACAGCTCGCCCGCGGGGCGAGGAAGCAGCTCAGCCGAGTTCAACCCCCAGCTGCAGCGACCACACTCGTCAAAATCTCGAACGCACTGCTCTTTTTCGCCACCCTGTGATTCGGTGTTGGGCTGAGAACGGCCCGGGAGCCGTCAGTCCCAGGCGCTCCAACCTGTTTATAATCTGCACCCAGAGGCCTCTCGCGGCCGCATGCCGCTGTCCCCACGCTAAAACCAGGGCCGTGACGCACTCCAAAGTGAGACGGTCCGGGAGACCCGACGGGCATCCAGAAAAAGAAAAAAAACCAAAACAACACACCGAACGGTGACAAGCACAAGAGGTGACGCCAAACTCTCCCGCACTACCAGGTTCCGCCCGGCTCCCGGTCGTCCGGGTAACCAGACTGCGAACGCGCGTGCGCGGGCCAAACTCTTATCACGTGAGGCCGGCCCGGGGGAGGGGCTTGCGAAGCACCCGTCGCCCCACCCCTACCAGAGCTCCGCCCGTCGAGGCGGGGCGGAACTACTTATTGCGTGGGGGCGACTGACGGCTCCCGCCCCTTTTCGCTCCGCTCTCTCCAGGCACCGCCCTTGCACCACGTGCCCTCCCTCCTGGCCACTCCCCCAAAGCCCTTTCCAACTGCCTGTTGGAAGCTGCTGTAAAATGTCGTGAGGGGCACTAGTGCTTTACGGCTGCCTCTCCCAGAACTAGAGCCCCGGAGCGCCCACCGCCGTCAGCCGAGTCTCCGGGAGGGTCGGTCCGGCGCAGAGCGAGAGTCCCAGTGCGCCGCTGCTCTCCTCGCCGTGGTGCCCGTTCCGGTTCCCGGCGATGTGAGCTCGAGGAGGCTGCGGTGCCCCCTGGCCCGGGGGTAAGGCGGGCGGCAGGTGCCTGCGAGGCGGGTGGGTGCCGGGGGCCAGCAGGATGGAGGAAAGCATGGAAGAGGAGGAGGTGCTCATCTACGAGGCAATGATGGACGACCAGAACCACAACAACTGGGAGGCCGCCGTGGACGGCTTCCGGCCGCCCCCGCCGCTCCCCTCGTCGCTCCCAGCCCCTGCTCGAGAGCCTCCGGGGGGGCAGCTCCTGGCCATGCCCGCCGTCTCCATGGACAGGAAGGGCCCCAAGGAGGGGCTGTCGCTGGGGCCGTCGCCACCGCCAGAGGCCAACGGGGTGGTCATGATGCTCAAGAGCTGCGACGCGGCCGCCGTGGCCAAGGCGGCCCCCGCCCCCACCCCGGGCTCCACCATCAACATCAACACCTCCACCTCCAAGTTCTGTGAGTCCAGCCTCCCCCCCGGGCGCCGAGCCCACCCTCTCGCTTTGTTTCGGGCCGGGGTCTCCTCTCCTCCCCGCCCGCCCGCTCCCGGGGGTTCTTGCCCGCGGCCAGCGCCAGAGCGGGCCTGGCTTCTAGAGTTACCTGGCCCAGGGGCGCAGCCTGGTGCGCACCCAAGCCCAGGTCCTGCGGGACGCGATCCTTATCCCCGCAGGCGTCTCTCGGCGCGGGGACGCTCTTCTCCGTCCTCTCTCCAAGTTTCGCCCTCGGAGGTGACGGGAGAATAAGCTGCCTGTGTGTCCTTAGGAGAGGCGGTCAGTCTTTTCTGCTGTCAGAGGAGAGAAATTTGGTAACTCGTGTCCGTTTTTAGCCAGGCCACTTTAAACAAGTCAGGAATTAAAAGTTGACCTACATCTGCACCGCGTTCTTCCCTTGCTCTGTACACTTTTTGCATCCTGTTCGGAAAATGCATGAGTTGCTTCCTAATGCAGTAGGTGCCGCGACATCCGTTTCGAATCTGGTGTTTAAAATCGCTTTATAGAGCCAACGCTCATAAAAGTAAGCCGTGCAGCATGTGTCCAAGCGCAGCATTCGGTTGCATGTTGAACTTTGTTATGTTGGTGGTCTGCCTTAACACTCAGCTGCAAGCACAAAGATGTAAGACCAAAGTCTGTTTTGTGATCCCAAACTGACCCTAGCCAGGATGTATGCTTTCATAGCTAGGAAAAGAGTGTGCTTTCGCTTTAAGTGTACCCCCCGCCCCCTTGGTGGTGGTGGTGAAAATGAATGTGACCATCACAACCAGGTTTTTCTCTTATTAACTGCAAGTTTTAAATGGCATCTGTTAAAGCAACTGGAGTTTTCATTTCTGGTTACTAATTTTATCAAGCAGTACCAGTAATTGTCCAATTAGCTGTGCAGAGAAAATATTTGCCTTGATGCAGATATGTAGTCATAACTTTAAACAAAAACTTTTTATGAGAACAGTACACAAACTTATTTATTTGCCTTAAAGACACTGCTTTAGTGAACTACTAGCATCTATAATGTGTAGTCTATTAATGTAATTTATCTTAATTGATGCCATAAAATCATTCAGTAAGATCCAGTACCTAATTACGATAAAAACTCTTAGCAAGCTGGGAGTACTAGATAAATCATTACCAAAAACATAGAACAAATATAATAGGTAATGGAAAATTTTTAGGTATAGTCACTCTAAGATGATAACAAGGATGTCACCTGTCACTGTTTAACACGGCAAGAAAGGCAGTGGCTCACACTGTAAGGAAGAACAATAAGGTATAAAGACTGTAAGGGAAGTGATAAAACTAACGATTTGTGTGTAATTTGATCCCATATCAAGAAGAATCATTAGAGAATCAGAACTAGTAAGCGTTTAAAAGGGTTGTTGGATTACCATCAACCTACAAAAATTAACTTTTTATTTTTTCATTTGGTTTTTGTTTTTCCTCCACCTAGTTGTGTATGTGGTGCTAGGGATTCAGCCTAAGCCCTTGCAGGTGCCAGGCAAGCTCTCTACCACTGAGCCATCTCTCCCTCCCTTTACAAAAAACAGCAGCATTTACACAAATTAGTAAAGGTAGTCAAAAGTAGATATCATATTCAAGAAGAGCAACTAAACTCTAAAGTCGCTAGGAAGTAACTCAACAACATGTAAGATGTTTACCGAGAAACTTTAACAAGGAACTATAAGATGATCTAAATAAATTGTACAAGTTCCCATTCTCTTAGTCAAATTAGTTATAAAGAATGTCAGTTCTCTCCTTAATCTAGAAATTTGGTTTAAATGCTTTCACAGTAACATTTGGTTTGTTTGACAAACCCAATAACCTAAATCTAAATTTTCATGGTGGGTGGAATAAAGATTGTGACTAAATCAGTCTTAAAGTTTTGTTTTGTGGGGTGGCCTGCATTATCAGAAGTTAAGATAATATCTCAAAGCTGTAGTAATAACAACTGGTATAACAGAAAAACAGCAAAAACAGAAAACTGTACCCAGGGAACAAATTAGAGGGCAGAGAATTATCTGTATGTATTTGGGAACTTAAGATAAAGGCAGCATTGTAAATCACTAGATAAAGGAGACCGGTTGTTGGAATGGCTCAGTATATGGAGAAAAACAAGGGACACCACAGACAGGGTGGATCCTGAATGAGTTTAAGCCGAAATGTGAACAGAAGAACTACAGATTTAATAGGAAATGTTGAAGAAACTCTTTCCCTAGGGATAGAGAAGATTGAAAAGCTTATATAGGTAAAAAATTACTGACTGTTGTGTATAAAAATTAAGACTTTTCATTCATCAAAAGACAGATGAGCTGGGTGTGGTGTTACAGGCCAGTAATCCCAGTGGCTCTGGAGGCTCAGGCAGGATTGCAAGTTCAAGGCCAGTGTCAGCAACTTAGCAAGACCCTGTCTCAAAATCAGAAATAAAAATGGGCTAGGGATGTGGCTCAGTGGGTAAGCACCCCTGGGTTCAATCCCTAGTACCAAAAAACAAAACAAAACAAAACCAAAAAACAACAGATGGAAGAATGAGAAGATATTTAAAGTACTTAAAATTGACAAGGAATTTGACTAGAAAAGAGAACTGTGTGTTAATAAGAGGGCAGCCACCTCTGTAGAAAAGTAGTCAAAGGATATCAATAAGTGTTTACAAAATAGGAAATCGCAAGCATAAGAAGGGTTGGACAGTATTATTCTGCAGCATGCAAATTAAAACAGCAGTGGAATGTCTTTTTTCACCTATTAGGTTGACAAAAATTAGAACGCTGGATAGTGCTAGTGTAGGTTGGGATATGGGGATATAGCAAAACTCGGGCTTTTCAGTGGACTGACTGTTATAGTTGACTTGTGTGCTGTTGAGGGGCCCCAAGTCCCTGTGGACCAGATAATGAAAGACAACTGGAGTGTTGATGCGGCTTTGAACTGAGACAGTGACAGAGAAAACAACCGTTGGTGTTTTTTGAAATAGGAAACTTGATGAATATATACAAAGTTCTGGGGATGGATGGTTTGTCCCAGGGATCAGGCCATATCTGAAAGAGGATCTGCAGTTGGAGTCTCCACTAGGTGTGATTTGCCATAATCAAAAGTCACTCTCTAAGACACATCTCTGCTCTGGCCAAAGAGACTGGCGAAATCAGAATGTCATATCACTAAGTCTTTGAAATTGATAGCTTTCTCTGTTGTTCCTACAGGGATATTTGTTGCTGAGGGGTTTGTTAGTTTTGATGAGATGGGGCATACACAGGGCCTCTTGGCTCTTTCTACACTATAGCTCTGCCTCCAGGGAGCTGTTACCTGTGTGTTCAGGAAATGGGGAAATTACAGGGTGGGACCATGGATCTATTGGGCCTTTTGTGAAATGGATGGGAACCAAAATGTCATTTATCTTGTGATGCCCATAAGTCCTTTATCTGACTAGTTTACCATAGTGACATGCTGGTCCCTGAGGATCACTATGCGCTTAGAGCCAGAGTTCAGTAATCCTTAAAGATCTGAGCGATTTCCATTTCTCAGGTGCACTGTCCATCAGATAGCCAGCCACATGTTCTACTGAAACGGGTTCTTGAAGCAGTTTTGGAATCCATCCTCTCCTTTGTTCCAGTGGATCTATGTCTGAACAGGCTCAATCTGGGTATTAGGTGAGCTTTCAGAGCTCCGCGTTGTGGCCATTCAAGTGAGACCTCTGGTACACTTCCGGAACCCCTCCACTCCATTGTGCAGATCAGGTAACACTTAGGTATACTGCCTGTTTTTCTTAAGACACCGTGATTAGCTCCCACCAGAGATCCAACCCATTGTGATGATCACTGACCCTGCTGCCTGTTAAAATAACCATGCTCACTTTTGTATCTAAGAGTAGTTCCTACTTATCCTTTAGCACTATGGAAATTGAACTATTCTGTTGAAATCAGATAGCCCTCTTCAGTGGCCCATTCTTATTTACCCAGAACTACAAAGGACAGCTACCACAGCTCTTGTTTTTCAGGTGTATAAGTGTGTCCCTCATCAATATGCTTCTCAGTTCTTTGGTGAACGGCCTTCTCAGAACATGATTTGTGTGTGTGGGGTGTCACATAGGCTAAATCCACTCTGTATTCCTGTCTTGGTAAGGCTAGATTCATTCTTTCACATACTAAGGAATTTCGGGTGTCCTAACTTCCTCCTAACTCTGTGCTCTCCTAGTTCTTCCTTATTTTCTTCTCCCTTCTCTCTTTCTTCCTGGTCCACTTTCTTCCTCCTGCACTCCTCCCTCCTCCATTTATATTCAGTAAGGTGTGTCCATTTTAGGTGTGTAGTTTGATGACTTTTGACCCATATCACTGGTCTGGGATTTGATTTTACCCTGCTTGCAAGCTACAAGCTAGCCTGTTACTGTTATTACTAGATGCTGACAGAAGCAGGAGACTCCTAAGTCAGAGACAAGGAGTGTATTAGTTACAGCACAGCGGACAGCATGAGAATCACCGTATTTGCCTAAGTTCCCCTGTCCCCTTCCCCCAAATTCCATGAGGATGACACACTGGTAAGATGGATGCTTTTCCAGTGTGTTTGTGTTGCAGCTGAAGAACCCGAATTTGGGGGGTCCACTGCTTTTATAGAAAGCAGTGAGCAAACCTGCTGTTTGTTTGGGGGGGGGGCTGTCTCACCTTTCAGGGTGACCAGGTGCACAACAGCAGAGGTTAAGGAAGGGCTGCTCAGGGCCTTGCTTTCTTGGCACACGTAGCCTTGCCAGGAATACATGAGGCCCCAGGAGGACTCTTCCCAACAGTAACTACCACATGAATCAAGAGATGGGCTATTTTGCCACTCTAAAATACACCTTGTGCTTCTTTACAGTCAGTGACCCTGCTTTTACCCTAGGCACCCACTGATCTGCTTTCTGTAACTAGAGGATTTTTGTAAGTGGAATCAGTCTGTGTAATTGTGAGCTGGGCTTCTTTCCCTTATCCTCTTTTTGAGGTATTCCACGTTCTTGCGTGAATCAGATGTTCATCCCCTTTTATGGCTCTGGAGTTTTTTGGTTGTTGTTTGCTTGTTTGATCGGCCATGCGCTGTTTATTCACGCGGTCATCACTTGAGTTGTCTTCACTTTTGGCTGTTAAAGCAGCCAGCACGGTGTGGACGTAGATTTTTGTGTAAGAACCTGCAAATGGAATTCCTTAGTCATGTATTAGTTATGTGTTTAACTGTGAGAAACTGCCAGTTTTTCAGAGTGACTGCACTACTGTACTTTCCCACCAGTGTGTGACAGTGCCAGTTTCTCTAAATCCTTAACTGATATTTGCACTGGCCAGGCTTCTTACTCTTGGTATTTCGAGGCTTAAGTTTTAGACTTTGTGGAGGGTGAGTAGTGGTAGTAGTTTGCATTTCTTTTGTACTACTCCCTTGGATTTTTCATGTGATTTTTGGCCTGTCTTTTAACAATTTTGTGATAATCTTTTTAGATCTTTAACTCATTTTTGGGGCTTGTTTTACTATGTTTAAAGAGTTCACTGAAAATTTTATGTACATGTTTTGTTATATATATATTATGAATATGAATTCTGTGATTTCTCTTTTTTTCTCAACAGTGGTGTTAACTAATTTATCACCTTTTCTCTGTGACTTGTGCTTTTTGCATTGTAAGAACATTTGCCTACCCCAAAGTCAGGAAAATGTTTTCTGTGTTTTCTTCTAGAAGTTATGATTTTTATGTTTAGGTCCGTGATCTGAATTAGGAGCTGGTGTGTGTGTGTGTGTACTGTGATAAGGTTTGAGCTTCCTTTCTTTCATGGATGTCTGGTTGTGTCAACATTATTTGTTGAAAATCCTATCCTTTCTTTACTGAGTTGCTTTGGCAACTTTGTAAAAAAAACTGACCATATATGTATGGCTTTACTTCTGCCCGTAATTGTTTTGTTGGTGCATCTTGTTCAGGATTCTTATGTCTTCTTGGTGTTTTATTATTACTCTGTGTCTGTGTTTATTCTTGTCTGTCTTACCCTGAAGCGTACTTTTTCTGCTAGGCAGTCTAGGTTTATCAGGATTCTTTTTTGCATGATATGACTTTTCCGGTTATTTTTAACTTGGTCCGTGTGAAGTACATTTATTGTGGACAATGTATGGTTGGATCTTGCTTTTTTAAAATCCAGTCTGGCAACCTTTACCTTCTAATGACCTTGTTTAGACCCTTCTCTTTTAGTATAATTACCAGTATGGTAGGATTTGAATCTATTATGTTGCTATTTGGTTTTGCTTAGTTCATATGCCTTTCTTTTTTTAATTTCCTCTTTTCCTGCCTTTTTTTTTTTTGTGTGTGTGATTTGTCTTTTTTTTTTTTTTTTTTTTTTTTTTTTTTTTTTTTTTTTTTTTTTTTTTTTTTTTTTTTTTTTTTTTTTTTTTTTTTTTTTTTTTTTTTTTTTTTTTTTTTTTTTTTTTTTTTTTTTTTTTTTTTTTTTTTTTTTTTTTTTTTTTGGTCTCCGGTTTGGCTTATTGGCCTACTGTTTTCCCCTTATTGGTTATTCTAGGATTTACAGTATAAAAGTTTAACTTATAACAATTACCTTCAAATAATATTGGAATGTTTCGTATATAATGTAAACACCTAAAATCAGAATACTTCCATTTCTCCCATTCTCTGTTTTGTGATATTATTGTTATACATTGCTTTACTTCTGTGTTCATTTACCCCTCAAATACTCTTATTAATTTTGCTTTAAAAAGTAATTTTTTTTTTTTAAAGAGAGAAGGACAGAGGGAGACAGAGAGAGAATCAATTTTTATTGAGTTTTTCACATGTATTTTGTTGCTCTGACACTTAGCTGTGTACATGGGTGCTGCGGTTTCAACCCGTGTACTTGCGCATCCTAGCCAAGTGCCATAACCGCCGAGCCACCGCTCCAGCCCAAAAAAGTAACCTTTTTAAAAAGTTGAAATGGAATTCACATAACATAAAGTTAACTGTTGTATTTTTTTTTTGCAGTCCTGGGGATTGAACCCAGGATCACTGTACTTTTGAGCTGTATTCCCAGTCCTTTTAATTAATTTATTTTTTAATTTTGAGACAGGTCTTATGAGAGGCAGCCCTGGAACTTGGGATTCTCCTGCCTCAGCCTTGTGAGTCTCTGGGATTACAGGTGTGTACCACCATGCCCAGCAAAATTAGCCATTTTAGCGTGAACAGTTGAGTGGCATTTAGTCCATTGACTGGGTAGGGCAACTTCTATTCTCTCCGTATTATAACTCCATAATAATCTTTTATACTCATTAAACAGTCTGTGTCCAGTCTGCTTGCCATCTCTGTGGGTTTACCTGTTCTGGATTCTCACATGACTGGAATCATAAGATGTGAAATTTATTTTTTAAATAATCAGAAACGGGAAAGGAAATCTTTTATGCTCACCTAACGAGTTCGCTTTTCAGTCACTCTTCCGTCCTTTGTCCGGGTTTCCACATCTGGTTTTTCTTTCACCTTAAGAACTTTATTTAATATTTCTGATAATGTAGTGTTCTGTGGGCCTTTACTTTATTCAGCTTTTGTCTGTTTTTATTTTACATTCTTTTTTAAGGCTATTTTTCCTGGATATAGAATTCTACATATACAGCCTTTTTTGGGTTTTTTTTTTTTTTTTTTTTAAAGAGAGGGACAGTGAGAGAGAAACAACTTTGTTTAGTTTTTCACATGGCTTTAGTTGCTCCAACACTTAGTTGCTCACGTGGTGCTGGGGTTTGAACCCAGGTCCTTGTGCTTTCCAGGCAAGCGCCGAAACCCTTAAGCCACCACTCCAGCCCCAGCCTTTTTTGTTTTGCTTTGTTTTGTTTTTCCTGTCCATGCTTTACAAAGGCATTTCCATTGTCTTCTGACCTCATTATTTCTTATAATAGATGTCAGGATAATCTTATCTTTGTTCCTGTCCACGTGAGGTGTCTTTTTATTACTCTCCTCCTTTAGGATGCATATATCATGTGCCTGTGTGCTGATGGCTGCCCTGGATCCTTGCTCTTTGGTCTTTGTTCATTGACTTGATCGTTTTCCTTAAGCTTTGCCCTGCTGTCAGGTCAGATAGCCCACTCCCTAGCGCTTACATTTCTTATTTCCATCGTAATTGCCATAGCAGTCTGCCAGATTGTTGTTTTTTCAAGAGCTTTATTCCAGCTCTCCACCAGTAGTAGTTTAAGTAACACTTGGCGGCTGAATGCCATGCTTACTGGAGCTGTTTTCTCATGGTGGCAGTGTCATCACTGCCTTTAAATCCAACCTGATCAGAAAACCAAAACTAGCTTCCAGGCGCTTGAGGGTCTGTTTCCTGTAGCTATTTTAGTATCAAATACTTTGTCAGTCACAGTTCACAGCAAGAAACTCTCCAGGGATCTAGAGCAAGAAGGAATTTAACACTAGGAAGTAGGTGCTTTATAATCTGTGGAAAGGTTAGCCGGGAATCCAGTAAGCCTGCTCCACTGACACTGCCTTCCAGAGAGTGGGCTGCTGGCATTGCTGCCGTTGTGTCATTACCATGGAGGGTAGGTGAGCCGATGATTGAGACTTGGAGTGCTGCAGACTTTCATGTCTGCTTTGTAGGAACCCCAGCAACAAGAATAATGTTCTTTGTTTTGATTTGGTCTTCCAGATATCATTTGAATGTATTCTGTTGGTAGAACCCCCCCCCCCTTTTTTTTTTCTGTGAGGGAGGGATACTGGGGGTTGAACCCAGGGACACTTTACCACTGAGCCACATCCCCAGCCCTTTTTATTTTTTATTTTGAGACAGGGTCTTGCTAATTGCTGAGGTTGGCTTTGAACTTGCAATCCTCCTCCTTCGGTTTTCCAGGTCACTGGAATTACAGATGTGCACTGCCATGCCCAACCGGAAAGTGTAATTTTTAGTTTAACTTTCCATTCAGTGTTAGTCAGCATGCTATGAAAATAACCCCCGAATCTCAGGAGCTTGCATAACAAAGGTTTATTTCTTGCTCATGTTCCATCAGTGACTGAGAGCTGGCTGTAGCTTTCCGTATGTCATCTGATTGTAAAGAGTAGGCAACTCTTTTTCTGGACCCCATCATTCTTGGCAGAGGCAAAGAGGAGAGAGAGAAACATATGATAGCTTCTAAAGCTTCTAAGCTCAGATTAGCACATCTGATGTATCACATCAGAATGCCACATGTGCTTATGTTCCAAATATATTGAACAGAATAGAATGACTTTCTATATGTGTTAGGGGAGAAGGACATGCAGGACTGGGGCCACTCAGCTGAACAAACACTGAATGAAGGGATCTTACACTGATGGGTGATGGTCTTGCATGACCTGAGGAGCTTATCAACAGCCCAGTCACTAATGGTTCTCCATCCCACATGAACAGAAGCCTCATAGACTTTCAAATTGAATTGAGTGAAATTATTCTATTTTTAAAGATTCACTTGACTCCGGCTGGAGCAGTTTCGGCGCTTGCCTGGCAAGCAAGAGGACCCGGGTTCAAACCCCAGCACCACGTACACAATAAAGTGTTGGAGCAACAAAGGCCATGTGAAAAACTAAATAAAGTTGTTTCTCTCTTTCTCTGTCTCTCTCACTGTCCCTCTATCTTAAAAAAAAAAAAAAATTCACTTGACTCAAAAGTGTGTTGAAAACTGACTTATGAACTGAATGAAGGTGTTAACTGATTTTTTTAAATCCTAAGTTCATCCTGTAGTTGGCCAGGGCCTGTCTTTTGCCAGTCTGCAGATGGGTTGATTCTTTTTCGAGTGGATTAGTTTATGCATTCGGATCTTGAAGAATGCACTGCTCGCAGCGTCTCTGGTGGTGGTTTGGCATCTTCTTTCCTTGTAGGTTAGTGGGGCTGTGCTGCAGCCACCATCACCGTCACACTGAGCCCTGGACCAACTTCAGAATCTTACTGGGGATCTGGTCTTGCCTCTTTTTTTTTTTTTTTAAAACACGTACCACATAAAATGTCATTGATGAAACTGTAAAAGAAAGCCATTGTGATGTTTATGTAAGCCCAACTCAAATATCCCTAAAGAAAATCAATGCTGCTTACTTTCTCTCTGAAATGCACACTATGTAATCACATCGTAAGCTGTTAGGCACTATGTAAAAATTAAAGTAGCTATCCTTTTGTAGTGTGTTTTGGCAGGGCAAAGTGGCCTTCTATTTTGCGTTCTGCTTTTGTGGACATTTGACTGTCAGCCTCTGTAGATCCATGATGTAGGTGTAGGTGTGCTGATTAGACATCTGAATGTCATTTTTTTATTCAGCAAGTATTTATGGTATGCCAAGTTGATATTTTAGTCTCTGAAAATGAATGAGACAATTTAACGTGGGAGATGACGGAGAGACAAAGATTTATGGTACATTATGATTAAATGCTCTAGTAAAGTTATGTACATATGTGGTAGCCTGGATGAAAATGAAGAGACATTTGCCAGGAGGAGAGGAGGAAGTGGAGAGACTTCCTTGCTGAGGGAGAGGCTGTGCCAGCGACCCAGAGTTGAAATGACTTTGGAACACAGGGTGTGGGAGATGGAATGGCACAAATTAAACCTGGGTGGATAGAAAGGACCGGATTGTGAAGGACTTGCGCTGTTAGAGGAGGATTTTGTTTTGTAGGCATGGGAACCCTTAAGTGTTTCAGGGAGTCGACTTGCCATGATTTACTTGGGCTGAGAGTAGAGAGATGGGGCCTGGAGACTGGTAATGGGTTGAAACTAAGCCAACACAGGAGGCAGAGGCCTGAACAAATACAGCTGTGGTATCAAGGAGAGTTCAGATTTTGGAGATATTTAGGGACTAGAATCTACAATATGTGCTGGGGAGGGAGGCTAAAGACTCAAGATTGATGATTTGGATAACTGAAGCTGGCACTGGCTTTGACCCAGCTATGGAAGGAATGAAGGTGTGAATATTGGTAACTCTTTTAAGGTGTCAAGAACTTTCAGGTAGAGAGGTCCAGAGGCAGTTGGTACATCCTGGGCTGTCTTTTTTCCTATGCCTTAGAACATCAGAAATCCAGAAATAAAAATTTAATTTTGATAGATTTCTTTTTTTGAGAATATGAGAGTCACCAGACTCTGGTCTTAAAAACGAACAAAGCTGGGGTTGGAGCGGTGGCTCAGCAGTTATGGCATTTTCCTGGCATACCTGAGGACACGGGTTCAAACCACAGCACCATGTACACAATGAAGTGTTGGAGCAACGAAAGCCACATGAAAAATAAATAAAACTCTTTTGCTCTCTCACTGTTCCTCTCTTAAAAAAAAAGAACAAAAAAAGAACAAAGCTTTGCGCTTATTAAAAGAGTGGCAGGCTTATAACTTAAAAGTTCAAAATGTAGGAAATGACACATCATAAAAATCGTGGTTCCCTCCTCCACCCCTTCTTACTCCTGGAACTGCTGCCTGAAGTCAGTCGTTTGACTACGATTGACTTGGATGTTTTTCTGGTATTTATCCACATATTTTAATGTGTTAATATATTGTTATTGGTTAATTTATTATGCTTGTATTTTATTGACTTCCTGTGATTAAGATAAGGATTTAGTTATTTTATATTTCTATATACCTCACCTCTCCAGTTTTCTTCTTTTTTTTAAGAGAGGGAGAGAAAAAGAATCAGTTTTAATTTTTTCATCTGGCTTTTGTTTCACTAACACTTAGTTGTGTACGTGGTGCTGGGGTTCCAACCCAGGTCCTCCTGCTTGCCAGGCAAGTACTGCAACTGCTGAGCTCCAGCCCCTAGTTTTTTTAGTTTCCTTGCATTTGAATTGTCTTTGTTGTTAAAGCTTGTCAATTTTTGTTTTGATCTTCCGTCTCTTAAGATTTTGTGGAAATCATTGGAAATCCTTAGCCATCTATTCATATTTATAACCACGGATTTTTATGATGTGTCATTTCCTACAGTTTGAACTTTTAAATTATAAGCCTGCACTCTTTAATAAGCACAAAGCTTTTTTTTTTTTTTTAAAGGGTAATAGGTAGTTCTCTGTGTACAGGGGGCCTTGCCGAGCTAATATGCTGGCCTTCGCCTTTGGCTGATTGGATGCAGAGCTGCTGTTTTGTTGAGGAACTTCCGAATATTTGTATGTGAATGTCTTTTCGCTGGACTGTTGAGTGTGTGTAGAGAAGGATCCTCTGTGCTGAGAGAAGGTAGGGGTGTGGGAGGTGGAGCAGGGAGTAAGGGAGCAGGTAGAGCTTTCTTGGTGCTGACTTTTGACCTTGGCTTCTTCCCAAGGTCAGCCCTGTGCTTCACACCTCCCACCCTGCCTCCCATGTATTGTGTCTCTAAGTCATAATACTTTGTCTTCCGGTTTCTTCGAAGAATAACCTTTTCTAGCTTCTTTTACTTTTTAGCCTACAGTCTTTTGCAATCGATCTGCATTCCTCCTCCTACCCATTTCCGCCTGGGTCACGTGGTGTTCTGTCCTCAAGTCCCTTGCAGAGCTAGTGGAGCTTCTTTACTGTTGGGATCCACACCAGCCCCTGCCTTTTGTTACTTCTTCAAAGTTCAGATCATCTTGGTCTTCATGCCAAGGAGAGAGTGACCAGTTTAAATCTCGGAAGATACCAGAGAATTTTAAAACTTTGGCAGACCTGCCACCAGTAGCTTGTACCTGTATGATCTCAATTGATAATACTTTTATTTTGAAGTTTGAATACTTTGAATTTTGTGAAATTTTGGATTAGATGAAGTTGGTACCAGAATGGAGTATTGATAGTCCTTGGTCATTTCATATACGTACTATCATGATACGTTCATGTTAGGAATTGTCGCAGGTTCAAGTGTGACGGTGTTTTGTAGTGACTATTCTAAAGGAACAAAGACTTCAGTCTTCCTGGTAGCCACTATAGCTAGGTGGTATTTTTGTTTTCGTTTTAATATAGTAGAAATAAGTTTCTGTTATTCTTCTGCATTTCCTGAAGTTGGAAAATATGTAGATACCTAAGCAATAAAGAGTAACTATGTATTTCCCATACAAGTTTTACAGTGTTTTTGGGAAAGATGTACTTCATTTGATGCAAGGCCAAGGGGGTTAGATGGTGTCAGGTAGTTTTACAGTTTATAAACTTACCTGGAACATTTTTTTTTTTTTTAAGAGAGAGGGACAGTGAGAAAGAATCAATTTTATTTAGTTCCTCATGTGGCTTTTGTTGCTTCAACACTTTGTTGTGTACATGGTGCTGGGATTTGAACCCATGTCCTCACACATGGGGGCAAGCACCGTAAGAGCTCCAGCCCCAATTTTTTTTTTTTTTTTTTTGGTGTGATGAGGTGTTGTGTAGCATAGAACCCTTAAAGAATATGTTAATGAAGTTCTACATAAAATAACATATCAATGTTATCTGATTATGTGTTCACATGAATATAACTCCATGTTTATATGAATATACCATTATTAGGACGAATGACTTCATAATGATCATAGATTTTAAAAATTATCCATAGTGTTTAAATTGAATTATGAAAACCACAGATCCTGAAACTTAGACCCTCCCCAAACACGCTCACAGTTTTTAAAGGATTTAGCCCACTTTAAAAATAAGTGCATCATTGGGACTTAACATTAGCTACCTTCTTCTGTTGACAAATCAAAGTATACCTAAGTAGGTGGTACAGGTTTTGGTTTTTTTCTCCTAATAAGGAAAAGGAAAAGTATTTGATAACTCCTTTTACTATTTTCTTTTAAAACTGGCCAGTTTCTCTGAGGATCAGGTATCATTGTTTCCTTTGTATTAAAGTTACTTTCCTTTTAGGAAACATTAGCTGGGATTTACTTTCTTAAATAAAGCGTATCCCTCCATTTATTTGTTAAAATGCATTACTTAATTCTGCTTCTGATTCTCCTCTTCCACTCTGACCATGCCTTCTCTTGTTTACTAAGGGCTTCCCTCCTATTCTGAAAGTAGTTGTTGTTGTTTTTCCTGGTGGTGCTGAGTATTGAACCCAAGGCCTCATGCATGCCAGGCAAACACTCAACACTGAGCCACATCCCCTGCCCACATTCTGGAAGTTTTGTTCTTGGCCTTCAGCTTTGCTCTGTCTAGTAATTGAAAGTTCAGTCATCCCTGTGTGCTGCAGGGAGCAGAACATTCTGCTCAGTGGTCATGTTTTGGACAATACAGATTTCCTAGGTGGTTATTGATAGATGGGTACACTGTGATAACAATAAGACATGTTTTCTTTTAGGAAGCATATACTGGCTAGAATTTAATAACCCAGAGTTCTTTTCTCCTAGTCTGTTCTGATTACTGAATTGTAATTAATTTTGGTTCATCTAAAAAGTTTATTTTAGATATAATTTAGCCTGCTAAATTGGCTTATTTATTTTAGAATTGCCATTACTATGTTTTTTTTTTTTTTAAGAGAGGGACAATGAGAGAGAGAGAGAATCAGGTTTATTTAGTTTTTCATGTGGCATTCATTGCTCCAACACTTTGAACCTGCGTCCTCATGTGTGCCAGGCAAGCGCCATAACTGCTGAGCCACTGCTCCAGTCCCCATTACTATGGTGTTAAAGAGTCAATTCTACTTGAAGTTGGCCTTTTTTTTTTTTGGGTGTGGAGTAGGGGTGTAGAATAGAACTTTAGTGAGTCTTTGATACAAATGATAACAGTTTCTGGCCGCTCTTAGTGTTTTCTTTGACATATTTAGACTTTTATTTAACTCGAGTTCAAATTGTTGACAACTGACGAACCACTTATTGTCAGTTCACAGAAGAGAAACTCCAGTGGGACCCCGTGGGCGTCCTAAGCTGCTGAATCAGTGCCATTAGGCAGTGGTTGTCCAGCTTGAGCAGCCTGGACAGTCCCCTGGAGGAGGGCTTGTTAAACAGATCTGACCTGGCAGTTTTCCAGCTGCTCTGGAGGTCACACTTTGAGAACCACTGAAAGCAGGTAATGATCAGTCTTTGTGTAGACCAAGTGCGAACGAATAGTGCTTCTTGTAATTTTTGAATTTATTACCCTCTTACAAAATAAAGAAATAACACCAAAAATCTTTCAGAGGATTAGTTTGTAGGGCTAACCTGATTTGCATTAGCCTGTGTGAAATCAGGTGTAATTTAAGCTTTATTTCCAAAACAACTACTAAGTAGTATGCCTTGGACTTTGTCTAGTAAGCAGTTATTTTGACATTAAATTAGTCCACTTAACAGACTTTATTGAATGCCTACTATTTGAAGTTGAAGCTCTAGCCATGAATTTCTTCTCCAGGAGGCTTATGTCTACTTTGGAATGAATCAACAGTCAGTCAAGTTTTGATAAGTTATTTGGTTAAAAAAAAGTATTAGTATTTATTCCTGCCTGCTATGAATTATACATCTCTAATGGTTTCCTATTTATTAGCAACCTGATATTTCTTAAACTTTAGATTCCAGCTATTCCATGTGTTTTAGACTTTGTTTTTATTTTACTTTTAAAGTTTGGTTAAACTGCCTTCTCAGTAGGATTTAGGCCAGATGAATTTATCATCTTAAGGCTGTTTGTTTCTAGGTTTAAGCCTTGTGTGAAATGATGCTTTGACGCTTGCATGATGGATCTTTAAATTTTTTGAACTTGAATGTCTCTGGAGGGCACATTTATAAAATTCTTGTGTCAGACTTGATGTATTGATTTATGTTTATGGTCTAGCTTTGTAGGCATCCTCTGAGTTTATAGAGTGGGCCCCCCCCCTCGCCGTTTTCTTCTTTTTTCCTTTTTGTTTAGATTTGGAGTCACACTGTCCCCTACCTGTTCTCAGACTTCTGGGCTCAAGTGTTCCTTGTGCCTCAGCCTCCCAAGTCGCGTGGACTCCAGGCTTGCAGCACTGTGCGTGCCTGGCCTTGTAGTGCCTTTTTAGAATGACTTAAAAAGTAGTCTGTTATTCTCAAGTGGAAATTCCTAGATAATATTTAGTACTTTAATGGGGATTTAGTTTTTATGTAGGTTCTGTGTTTTAATTTGGATTCATATTTGCTGATGTTGCACATTATATCTAGAAAAGGAATTTAAAAGGTAGAATTCACGTAATTCCCTAGCACACTGGGAATCTGTATTAATCTTTAATCACGTATAATGAATGTTGAAAGAGCGAGTGTACACCAGTATGTTGGTAAAGAATTATAAGTGATTTTTCTTTTTTGCTTATATATTTTCTAATATGTTGAAATCAAGATAAAATAGAAAAATATCGTCCAAATTATGCAACTGTGTCCGTCTTCTAAGCTCTCTTGTGATCTGCATTCTACCCTGCAGCGCTACATTTTGCCTTTTTAAATTAGTTAACTGTTTTCTTGCATGAATTTTGGCTGTGGTGGTCAGTCCACATTTTTCAGTGGTCAGATTTGAAAGGGATTTCTGTAATCAGCAGATCTAATTTTTAAAGTTTAAGGCTACGCACATACACACCCAGAGGCTGTGTGTTAAAACTGCTGGTAAACTGAACAAACTGCTAGTGGGTTTGTTTTCTAACCCGGGGTTGGGTCAGTTTTAGCAAGGAAATAACCAGTATTTTTCAGTTCCCTGGATTGTAAGCGAGGATGGTGGCTTGTGTGAAGAGCCCTCCTGGGCCAGCTTGCCCGCTCTTCAGGGGCCTCTGGCTTGCAGCCGCTTGTCTAGCCAGCACCTAAGGTCAGCCAAGTGTCTTCGTTGTCTGTTTCAAGTAAGATACTTGTGGAAATAGGTGTAGCTTTTTCTTCTGTGTGTGGAAAGAGGCTCTAAGATCCTCTACTGTTTCGCAGGTTTGTTTTCATTTTTCAAAATGTCTTTTTTCTAAGATCTTTAAAAGCAGAGCTCAAACAAAAAACAAAAACTCTGAGACAGGTACTTGAGTGGCAAAGTAGCCGCTGCTTCTGAAGCGGGTCTCCATTCTGTCCTTACAGTTAAAGGACTTTCTTTTTTCC
Organism: Aplodontia rufa; assembly: GCA_004027875.1. Classification (NCBI taxonomy): domain Eukaryota; kingdom Metazoa; phylum Chordata; class Mammalia; order Rodentia; family Aplodontiidae; genus Aplodontia; species Aplodontia rufa. The sequence goes on along the minus strand of PVKS010002682.1, from coordinate 69,306 downwards.
TTTTAAAAAAAATTTCTGATTATTTTACAGCTGGAGGACTTTACGCTTTAGTTTCTCTTCCTCCTCCTCTGTCCTTGACTTGAAGTGGTGCTGCGGTGGAAAGCTTGTGCTTGAGAAGTGGAGGTTCCCTAGCTGCGGCCCAGGTGTACGTTTTGAGCTCAGCAGGCCAGGAGCCCAGGGCCTGGTGTGTGAGTCTCAGCTTTGTGGCACTCACAGCCTTCTCCTTGAGCACTCCTCTCCCCTTCAAGTCTCGCTTGCTGAGAGCTTTTGGAAGTACACTGATAAGGGATTCATTCACAGCCTTACATAGTGAGAATATCATTTTCCCTTTTCTTCGAATCCAATCTCTCTTTAACAGGGAAAGCAAACTTCAGGGCTCTGGACACATTGCAAGCAGCAAGACCTAGCTAGAATTTAATATCATTGTATGTATTTCTATATTGCCTTCTATTTAGTGGCAAGTGATGTGGTTTTTCTGTTTTTAAGAGGTCCTCCTCCCCCCGTTTTTAAAAGCACAAATAGTTTTAAGTACAAGGTGGTGAAACCAGGCAGCACTTGTAGGAGAGTTGAGGAAGTGACACAGGGAAGGTAAGGAAGCTGGTAGAGACATTCACTGCGGCTCTGGGGAACTTCAGTTGTCTCACTGACAGCAGAGGGAGCTCCTGGGATACTGATGCTGAATCCTCGTTAGCCATTGGTTGAAAGCAGCTGGGGATGTGGCCAGTTCTGCAGAACGGAGCAAGCACCAGACTGAACACTGAGGCAGGTAGTTGTAGGTGTTGACCGTCGGCTTTTGTGGACAAGGGTGTGTTAGTCAGCTTTCTGTTGCTATGACAAAACACCAGAGCAAAGCAAAAGGGAGAAAGATTTCTTTTGGCTTATGGATGTAGAGGTTTCAGTCCATGACTGGCCCATTGTTTTGGACCTCTGGCAAGGCAGAGTATCACAGTGAGGAACATGTGGTGGAACAGAGCTGCTCAGCTCATGCTGGGAAGCAGAGCGCTTGTTTTGACAACAAAGTCCCACCCTCAAAACCCGGTGAACTGTGGATCCATCCTTAAATGCATTCAGGGGCTCCCAGCCGTTCAGTTGTTACCTCCCAAAAGCCTCACCTCTGAACACTACTGGTTTGGGGTCCAAGTCTTCAACACACGAGCTTTGGGAGAACATTTAAGATGCAAGTAGGTGGGTGAGGCACCGGCACTGTGTGCTACGTCCCCAGATAAGCTAGCCGTTTTCTGCAGCACTCCTCGTCCTTGTAGACAGCAACCCCGCATTCTGGTGCTCAGGCTGAGGCTTTGAAGTTATCATCGACCATTCTCTTAGATCTCTCACTCAGTCCACCAGGAAATCTTACTGGTGTTATCTTTAAAATGTATTCAGAATCTGACCTCTCCTTGTCATCCTAAAGGCCACCACTTGACCACAGTCCTACCCTGCTTCCTAAATTAGTTTATTCTCAACACAGCAGCTGGCATGCTCCCAAACAGTACCTAAGATCCTCCAGAGGGGCCCCCATCTTACTCAGAATAGAGGTCAGGCTTCATAGTGGTCTGTAAGGCCCTCCGTGATCTGGTGGCCTCTTGGGTGTGTGCGCGTGCTCCTGCACCCGTCCACAGTATTTTTTGTTTGTAGTTTGATATCTAGTCCAGATACTCCTTTCTCCTCATTGAGTTCTGTGAGTCATTTGTATATTAGATTCATTTGCATCTCGTCTTTAGTACTACAGCCTTGTTGACTGTTTTGTTTTTTGACATATAGTAAATTCACTTTATGGTGTGTGCTTCTTTTGGTTTTGACAGACGCATAGAGTAGTGTATCTAATACCACAGCCCTATACAAAACAATTCATTGCCCTAAAATTTCCCCAGCCCTACCATCCAGCTCCTGGGAATCAGTGATGGTTTCCTCCCTGTAGTTTTGCCTTTATTAGTGTCATGTAAGTGGGACTCTTAAAATATGGAGCCTTTTGTGTCAGGCTTCTTTCACTTAGAAAAATGCTTTTTTCCTACAGTGTCAGGGATTGAACCCAGAGCTTCACATAGGCCAAGCAAGTGCTCTACCACTGAGCTACACTCCACCCTAACAAATTTATTTTAGATTGTACTAAATAATCTGTTCTGTGATTCGATCATTCCTCAAGTGTCCTTAAAATAAGTTTAAATGAAGATGAAATTGAATTGATTTAAAGAAACTATTCAGCTGGGAGTGGTAGTGCATGCCTGTAATCCCAGTGGTTTGGGAGGCTGAGGCAGGAGGATCAAAAGTTCAAAGTCAGCCTCTGCAACTTAGGCCCTGAGTAACTTAGAAATACCCTGTCTCAAAACAGAACAAAACAAACAAACAAACAAAAAAACCCCAAAATACAAACATACACACACACACTGACTAAAGATGATAGATTTAAAAAACTCTTGAACCTGAATGAATAAGGTTGGAAGTTGTTAATGTGATAGACTTTCCTTTACCTGGTTCTTCTGCCAGAACTTAGCCATGTGTTTTTGGGGAAGCCAACTAACCTTTCTGCGCCCCAGTTTCTGGTAAAATAAACAGCAAATACCAGATCTAGTAGTTGTTAGCTCCTGTCTCAGGATATCACATTCTTTGGGTAGCTCTTTTTCCTTTTTTTTTTTCCCCTTGGGGAGGGTGATACTGGGTTGCTCGACCACTGGGACACATTACAGCCCCCCCTTTTTTTTTTTTTAATTTCGAGACAGTGTCTTGCTAAATTGTTTAGGCCTCACTAAGTTGCTGATGTTGTCTTTGAACTTGCGATCTTCCTACCTCAGCCTCCCAAGCCACTGGGATTACAGGTATGTACCACTGTGCACAGCTGGGTAGTTCTTTTTTAATATTAGTATTCCATTGTTTTGAAGCATGTGTTATCCCTGGATCTCAAAGTTGTTCGGACCAGGTGTTACAAATGCTTTATAAGACCTATAGTGAAAGAACAAGAGTGTCCATCTGTCCATAGGAATAAGGTGAGCCTTCGATGTCAGGATCCAGGACTTGGAGAGCTTTTTAGTTGGGCTTGGCGAGTTGCACATGGTTGAGAGTCCAGGAAGAGCTCTGGTGATGTCCGAGAGGAACTGGCAGCAGCGTAAAGCTCAGCACGTTTTCTGTAGCCTCTTCTGTGATTGTAGCATTCAGATCTTAATCCTTGTAGTCCTGTCATGAGGTGGAGTTCCCCAGGGGTATCCACAAGTAGTGGTTGTTGCTGTTCACTGTCTCCTAAAACCTTCTCGGTAGGCCACTTTGTCACATAATTGACAATGACTTTGAGGGTCAGCATATTTGAGAATGCTTCACTGATGATAGAAGCTTATAGAAAACTGGGAAGGAAACCAGTAATATTTGCTTATTTTGTTATTTTTAAAGATAAACAGATTCGTAGCTGCTTAACATCCCTGACCAGGTGTTTTTCTCCTCTTAATTGAAATGTGATAGGTAATGGAAGGAGGAATTTGAGAGTACACAGTTGCTATGATTTATGTTCATTTTACATGGCACATAGTAATACTTATCTTACTTTTTACTTGCAGTAATGAATGTTATAACTATTGAAGATTATAAGAGCACATACTGGCCAAAATTGGATGGTGCCATAGATCAACTTTTAACCCAGAGTCCTGGTGACTATATCCCCATATCCTATGAACAGATATACAGGTAAGTCAAGATTTAATTTGCCTGGGTGTGAAAGGGTGTTTTGAGGTTCAGGACAACTTGAGTTTAGACCGCATGCATGCATGTAATATATAAAATGCACAGGTGAGACTTTTAAGTATTTTTGTATTCCACACTTGTAGATTAGAAGTTTGAAACTTTTTGATTTAAAAATGATTTTTTTTTTAAAGTGAGAGGGAAAGTGAGAGAAACAAAATCAATTTATTTTTCCATCTGGCCTTTGTTTTTCTGACACTTAGTTGTGTATGTGGTGTTGGGGTTTGAGCCCTGGTCGTCATGCATGCCAGGCAGGTGCTTGAACCACTGAGCCACTGCTCCAGCCTCAGAAGTGATTTTTAAATCAAGATTTCCTGCTACCTCTTTCTGCTGCCTCCACTTTGTAATGCAGAACTGTGGTGGTCAACCAGGAAGCAAGAACGCCTGAAGTGTGTGGTATAAAAATACATATTTTTTAGTCTCACAAGGAGACCCTGCTTTAATCTATTGATATTTATCAACACCCAGTTCTAATTCCCCTTGATTATTTTGTTTCCCAGCTCCTGGTAAATGGAAGCAACAAGTTAGGAACTGGGGTGGGATATGAGATCAGCACGGTGACAGGAAGGAGGAATGACAACTAGGTCGATACACACAGCTGATGTGCAAAGACGTTGTATTGCAAACGTTTGTGAGAGTTAGAAACTTTGTACTGATGATCACCCCGTCTTCCTTATTTAGACGTTGATTTATTGAAAAAGAGTGAGCGAGAGCCTGACTTAAGGAGTGCCACATGCAGAACCTAGGTCCTCACCGGTGCGCTTGCCGAACGCATACTTTTCGGGTCATTTGCAGTTAGTGGTTCTTTTCTTCCATCTGGTAACTGGTTGGGGAGAGCCAATCTTTATTAAAAGTTGTGGCCTCTCACTGGCTTCAGGTCTGAAATATTTGCTCATTGGCAGTGGCTGTGTGTTGAGTGTGTGCTTTCACCTTAGGCTGAGGTAAGTGCTTCTTCATTAACTTGTTTTTGTGCGTTTTGTTTGCTTTTACAGTTGTGTATATAAGTGTGTATGCCAGCAACACTCGGAACAGATGTACAGTGATCTGATTAAAAAGATAACGAATCACTTAGAGAGAGTCTCGAAGGAGCTGCAGGTAAGGAACTGGTTGTGCTGATTTTTGCTTCTTTGGATTTTTCTGACTGGTGGAAATTAGACTGTCTGATGTATATTTGGAATCTTCATTTGGTTATAATATAAATTTATAAATATTTCCTAGATGATTATTGATCAAATTATCTAATCTTTAGATTCTTTGAAAATATAAATTATAGAAATTTTTAGATGGAGTGTATTTCACACCTTAACTGATTTTAGTTATTACCATGTCAACTTTTTTTAATTTTAAAATCTTATTTTTCTTTTTAACTTCGATATTTGTGACCTTATAATATAAAAATAACCAATACATTTTAAATTTTTTTCTGAAATTTGTATTTTTGATAAGTAGTTTGTCTACTAATTTTTGTTACTTGCCAACATGAAAACTGAAGTCAACTATTAATAAACTCCGTATGGTAGGTGCACATCACGCCAGCACTAACATTCTGGGCTGGGAGGGCTGCGGTTTAAGGGGGTACTTGGCCTCCTGGTCCCCACCCTTCCCCTTTCCTGCCCTGCCTCCATACTGCTTCCAGTGCTTGAAGGTCAGTCAGGGCCAGATCTCACTTCAGAACTGGAATAGAAATAATGTGATGTCTAGAAAGACCTTCAGCAGTAGATTACCAGGAATTGCTGCACAATTAGAAAGTGCTCCAGCAATTCTGAAATAAAGCACATTTTCTGGTAAGTGCTGGGGTGGACTTTCTCTTGGGTGATGTTCCTTACTTACCTTATTGTCTGGGGTTTCTTGTTTACTCTAACTAGTGCTAAATTTTGTTATAGTCAAATACATACTTTTCCTGTTGTTAGTATAAAAATTTTGTTCATCTTTTTGCTACAAAATATATTCATTCACGTAACAGATATATTTAGGGCCTAGGCATTGTATACAAATTGTAGTTGAAACCAAAGACCCGTACATTATAACTTTGAATGATTTGCTAATTCTTGACATCACCCATTCCTTGGATTCTTACCTAAATCCAAGTTATTGCCAAATCCCGTTTGCTTCCTGCCTCTCTGGCCTGTGTTCGTTCTGTGCATTTGCCAAGTCCCCGGTTTTGGTCACTGTCATCTCAAGCGTGTACTAAAATGCTCATCTCAACTGGTTGCTCGTTATTGCTGTACCTCAAATTCATTTAATCCGTTTTTTGTTGATGAATATTTAGGTTGCTTTTAATCTTTGACTATTATTAACAATGCTATAGTGAATTATTAGTCTTATAAGTAACATTATTTACTGATTCCATCTTGAGGTTCTCAAAAGTTGAAGCAAGTTACACTCTTAAGTTCTAGTCATCTATATCAGAGTGTCTGTTTCCCTTCACCCTGCTAATGGAGATTTGATGAAGCTAAATCATTTTTACTTTTATGTTAACAGACAAATGATTATTACTAAAGATTAAACTAGATAAAGGTTGTGTCTCTTTTATTAGGATTTAAAAACAAGTATATTGATAAATGGAAAATAACATGATATAAATGTAGGGATATTAGTTTATTTTTAAAGTCAGTATGTGTTTCACTTTGAGTTCATCAGTATGGTCCTATTATAAAAAAAACTAGCTTCAAAAGTGATCTCTTGTGGGGGTTGGGGATTTAGCTCAGTGGCAGAGCACTTGCCTAGCATGCACAAGGCCCCAATTTCGGTCCTTAGCACTTTAAAAAAAAAAAAGAAAAAAACTGATCTCTTGTAGGTCTATGAAGGCTGTAACCATTATCAAACAGCAAGACAGAGTGGTTAAAAATGGGGACCTAGGGCTGTGTGTGGTCTCAACTCTGCCACTCAGCACGTGTGTGCCTCCTGATTAGGCATGCTAACTCATCTTGTAAATTTTCTCAATTTTAAAATGAAATAGCTTTTACTAAAATATCTATGGTCGCTGTATAAAGTCAGAGATTAAGTTGTAAGGCATTTTTTTCCTCTTCTGCTTCCCTCATGGCAAAATCTTTTCATTCTTTTCTTAGTATGAAACTCATTTCTGTCCACCCATGTAAAGCCTTCCTGGAACTCTGGCACTCCTTTCAGAACAGAGCAGAACAAGCAGCTGGCATTTCTTCATTTATGGGCCATAGCGTCTTGGCAATGATTGTGTTATCATTTTTACTCTACACTAACTTCTTCCCAGCCCTCCTTGGAAGTGGCGACTCCATCTTGTTCGTGTTTTTATCCTTAGTGTCTGGCACAACTCTAACTGAGCACCTGTTGGTGCTCAGCTGCTAAGTCTGACCTGTACCAATGGGAAGAGGGAGATTAGTGTCCTGTGATCGAAAATCTTTACGTTCTTCAGATACTTGGGCATTCTATTGCCCTGTGTAATCTCTGTTTTATAGAGAGCTGAAGGCAGTTTTCATGGGGGACAGAACAGGAGTACTTGCCAGGTCTCGTGCGTCAGAAATGGAACATTATATTTGGGTAGAGCCATTTTGTTTGCAGCTTGATTTTTTTTTTTTTAATGAATTTTTAGAGCCAAAACAAGAGCATGGGCTAGAGTTGCATTTGGCAGGAAATCAGAGATTTAGTATTGAGTTGATAAATCAATGAGTTGGATCTTAAAATCGCTGCTGGATCGTATAGGAGTGACTTATTTATCATATTGAAAGACACATCTTGTTGGGGACACTGAAGAGTATTTATGAAAATGTCCTGTAATCCTGGTTATTTTTTGTGTTGACCCAAAAACTAGACAGTAGTGTTTGCAGAGATTTTAATGGCTTTTTTTTTTAATTTATTGAACCAAAATACTGCTTTTAAAAACAAACAAACTTATTTCTTTCATCTTGGGAACAGTGACTTTTCCACTACCTCAGTAACTTTAGAAAGCATTTTTGTTATTGTCGTGAAATTAATAAAACCATTTGGCAAATAGCTGAACCCACTTAGTGTTCTCCTTCCTATTATATTTCACTGGAAGTATATCTGGATTTCTTGAAACTGTGATAGTATATTTTGACTCTCCTCTTCTTCTTCTTCTTTTTTTTTTGTGGTGCTGGGGATTAAATCCAGAGTCTTATATGTGCTGGGCAAGTGTTCTAGGCACTGAGCTGTGCTCTCAGCCCAACCTTTTTTTTTTTTAAGAGAGAAGGGAGAGGGAAGGAGAGAAAGAGAAAATCAGTTTTTATTTAGCTTTTCATGTGGCTTTTGGTGCACCAAGACTTCATTCTGTACCTGATGCTGGGGTTCCAACCTGCATCCTTGCGCGTGCCAGGCAAGTGCTATAATTGCTGAGCCACTGCTCCAGCTCCTCTTTGTTAAACCATTCTCCCTCCCCATCACCTCTAACTTCTCTTTTCTGTGTCAGTGTAATTTTGAAATTCTGTATTTATTTTCCTTTTTCTTTCAGAATCTCTGGATTTCCAACTCTATTTTTTCAATATATAAATGAATGAAAATAGGTAATTGTAGAGAGAAAAATCATTTTACCATTTTGGTAAATACTATTCTGATTAGTTTCAGAAAATTCTGTTGACACTCAGAAATCTCAGTATTGTTGGGGAGGGCCCAGACCCAATCTCCAGTTGTCTGATAAATATTCATGGCTAAGTCTTAATTCCTCCTCCCCCAAATCAGTTTTTTCCTCAGTTTGAGGTTTTATACTCATCTGGCTCCTTTCTTTGCAGGTGGTAGTCAGAGTTGGTGCAGTACTGTAATGTCTTTCATTCCCATTTCTGTCATCTTTTTTGTACCATCAGTGCCTCATGCCTGCACTAGTGCAGTATTCTTATTGGCTTCCCTCTCTTGTGTCTCTTTTTTGGCTGAGATGATCTGAAAACCTAACTTACTGGGCACATTTTTCTGTTCCAAGACCAAGACTTCTTGTTGCCTTTACCAGTTAATTTCAATTGATTTCTTGGTCATAAAAACAAAACAAAAAAACTAGGTGGTTGGTCGCAAGGATTCCTGGTGGGAAGGCTGCAGAGCTGGCGCTATTCTGTCCAAACATGCAAGGTCCTTTATGAGGTACAGCAGTGGGCATATACTTGATAAGACTTGATAATTGGGATCATCTCTTCTGCTGAGAGTGATTTTTAAAACTAGAGAGAAAAGGGAAATATCTAAGAATAAAGAATTATAGGGCCAAAATCTGGGAGGAGGAAACTCGAGAGGGGAGCGTGACATTTGAGCTGCCTCTCTTCTGGGTCCTGTTTACTCTGGAAGAGGCCTCACACTTCAGTAGAATCTTGATACACACGTGGAAGTGCTGTGATGAAATTGGAAGTTAGGCCCGTCAGACAGAAAGATCCTGTCCTAGGAGCACTGTGAGTATCCTGGGTCGCGGAAACCTCATTCCTCATGAGGTTAAGATGGTTGGGATTTGCTGACACTTCTAATCACTTACCAGAAGGAAAAGGATTTCTCTCCAGTGAGCGCTAACATTCTAGGCAGGCAGTTGCTGCAGTAATTTTTCATAAACAGTGTCTGGCACTCAATCACAAATAACTAGCCAGGGTAGAAGATACTAGGGGATCATAAAGGCAAGAGAAATGCTGAAATACATTTTAGACAAGAAGAGAAAATCCATCATCAATAGTTTTCTCTGGTTAAAAAAAAAAGAGTGTTCTTCAGATACAAAGAAAATATTCCTAGATGAAAACTTGGAAATTCAGGTAGGAAAGAAGAACAACAACAAAGGTAAATATGTAAGTATAGAGCAATAGTTTATTTTTTGTAGGGTATAAAATACATGACCAGAACTCATGGCAGTAGTGTGTAGGTAAGAGCAAATTGATCTAAAATGTTCTAAGGTCCTTGTGTTATTCAGAGAGTAGCAGAGCACTAATTTTGTTTTAGTCTATGGATAATAATGTAGTTAGTAGTCTTAGGTAACCTCTAAAGGAATAGTAAAAGAAATGCAGCTGATAAGATAATGGAATGTGAAATGGGATCAATTTTAAAAAGTGAAGACAAGAAAAGATAGAAAAAGGAACAGAGTATATGGGGCAAGTAGAAAATAAATAGGATATTAACTTTGAACTTCAGCATATCTCATTATTTATTTATTTGTTTTTGTTAGGGACAGTGAGGTGGGGGGAGGGAGAGAGGGAGAGAGAAGGAAAGAATCAGTTTTATTTAGTTTTTCATGTGATGTATGGCTTTCATTGCTCTGAGACTTCATTGTGTCCTTGGTGCTGGGATTTGAACTTGCGTACTCAGGCATGCTGGGCAAGCGCTGTAACCACCGAGCCACCACTTCAGCCCCAGCATATCTCATTTTATGTCAAACGTCAAAGACTAAGTGTTGCGTTAAAAAGGTAAATCAGCAGTCAGACCAGATGGGATTCTGCACACTGCCAAAGGCTGCTAACCAGCGGCCTGTCTGAAGGATACATGTGAGGATACGGAAACAGTAGAAGCAAGTTAGAGAAGCATTAGCTGAAAGAACAGGAGGGAGCTATACTGATAGCAGGAAAGGTAAATTCAGAGCAAGAGGATTATTGACCATCTCGAGCACTTTCTATTGCAATAGAAAGTTCACTAGGAAGATAAAAATTTTGCATTTCTATGTACCCAATAACATAGCCACAAAATTGACTCAAAAGGAGAAAGTGTAACATCATGGTGAGAAATTAATATATCTCAGTAATGAAGCAGACAAATAAACCAAAAAATCCCAGGAATATAGAAGATTTGAATGATATGATTAATAAATTTGACTTATTTATAAGTCAGTAATGTTAGTTGCAGAATATACATTTTGTTCAAGTAAACCTAGGTCACTTATACAGATGATTATATGTGCTGCACATAATGCAAGTCCTAACACTTCAAAGAATTAAATCATGCACAGTATGTTCTGTGACTTAAAATAGAATTAAGTTAGAAACTAATAGTGAAAATTTAAAAAAAAGCTCTGAAAAGCTCTACATGATTGAACATGTAAAACTATACTTCAAGTTGTAGTAGCAGTAAACACCTGTTGCACCTGTTTCCAGCCGAATGGTAATGTTAGTGCTGCTGTCAGTTCTTGGGTTAAGCCAGAGTCTTTTGGGAAATGTAAAACTGAAAATTCATGTTGGAAAGCAATAAGGTCAGAAAATCAGTTTATCTCAGGAAATTAGTAAAGAATCACAAATGAAACTGAACGAGGGATTTAAATCACAGTCTCTGCTAGTAGACCATGAGAAGGACAAGAACTTTTCAGGGAGCTGTGTCCCAGAGCAGAACCAGGAAAGTGCTGTGTTCGGCAAAGGTGGATGAGCACAGACAGGGACAGCAACCAGGTCCTAAGGAGTGGGCGGGTAGAACTGGTGCCAGAGGCGGTTCTGTGGAAAGACCTGGGCAGACTGGTGGCAAGGAGCGGTCTCATGCAGGTGGAGTGAAGGGTATTCCAGGGAGATGGGGGGAAAGAAGGCTAAAAAGGGCAGATTGAAGCCAAATCGTAAAATCCCGAAAGTTTCAGAAGTTGCATCCTAGAAGATCAGGGTGATAAGCCAGAATTAGTGTTCCGCATCTGTGTTTCAGTCTTTACAGACAGCAGATTGCATATAAAAGCTTCCCTGCCAAGCTGACAGGAAACTGAGCGTCTCTCTTGGTATTTAAAATTACAGATATTGCTTTGCTGTATTTTCTGTCCAGTGGGTGGCAGCATAACTCAACCTAGTTGTCTGAAGTGTGTGTGCGCATGTGTAAGGCTTTAATTTCTTTATCTGTTGAACTACAGAGTGTGTTTGAAAAAGAAGAAGAAAAAAAAAACTCTTTCATACCTCAGATATACTATTTACTCCTGACTAGAGTGAGAAAGATTTTAAATAAGAAAGTTGCCCTGTATCCTTTCTTGTAAATTGCAGGTAAAACAAATATATTTTTGGCTGGTAAGTAAGTCTTCATTTGTGTATTCTGTTGGAAGTTTTTCTGAATAATTTATTGGAAGATCTATTTTTAAATCCAAACTAGAATTTTAGTTGTTAGCTGTTGTTCTTATCTGAGAGAATTTGCTAGTGAGACAGCCTGACCCTCAGTCATTCTGTGGGATCTCATTCAGACCACAGTTTCAGTAAGTTTACTGACAGCCTTTGAAGGCAGAGATGGTGTTGGCTTTCACATGCACGGTCATAGGGTTTAACAAACACCAGCCCCAAGAAGTCAGTACTGTTGCTTTACCGCTGAGGTTGCTTAGACGCATCCTTATTCAGTTGAAACAGCATCCTGAGTTTGGAGAATGGAATTTGTTACAAGCAAGAGAGTAAAGTCACTTAAATAGCAGTTGTTTGCATTTGTTTATTATCAGAGTGTACAGAGTACAATTATGATTTGTATTTTTTAAAAATGTTTGTTTTGAGACAGAGCTGTGTACTTAAATTGTAAGACAAGGAAGAATATTTTCTTTAAAAAACAGGCACGTAGGGGCTGGAGTGGTGGCTTGGTGGTTACGGCGCTTGCCTCGCATGTATGAGTACTCGAGTTCAAACCCCAGCACCAGGTACACAACAAAGTGTCAGAGGGATGAAAGTCACATGAAAAACTAAACTAAAAAATTGCTTCTCTCTTTTTCTCTCTCTCTCACTGTCCCTCCCTCTCTTAAAAAAAAACATATAAACACGAAGTAGCAAGTTTGCAAGTTTTATCAGATCCAGTGTATAAAAACGTGACACAGCTGGTAGTTTGTCTGGCTTCTGTGGATATTTTCTCCTTAACTGCTCCTTGAATCTTTGTAACCGTCCCGTGTCACCCAGCCAGTGTAAAACTAGAATTAGAACCCTATTCATGGTTATGTGGATTAGCTACAAGAATCCAGGATTACAAAAGCCAGACTTTAACTCAGTTTATTATTCAAGTCCAAATAGCTTTTGAAAGTGAGTAGAGTCTTGTTTTGGAAATGGAAAGTTTTCCATATGGTAGTAACAACAGCAGCATTTAACTCAGCGCTTGAGACCACGTGAAAATAGCGGTGTCTTCCGCTAGACGTACTTGGCTTTCTCTGTTGTCCATTTTATTGAAAATCATTCTTACAGCGTCTCTTGGAGTATCTAATGTTATAAGCTTTCACAGTCCTAAGGTGCATTTACCTTCTGTATAACTTACTTTTGTTTTAGCCCTTGTTATACAGAAATAAAACTGTCTGGCAAGAATGGGAGTGCAAGGAGAATGTGTGCCGGATGTGTCCGTCTGTCGAGGAAGCATTGAGTTGTCAGCTTCAGTTACCCTGGGCCTTGCCTCTGGAGTGCCGCAGCTCTGCTCACGGCTGTATCTTACTGTTCTGGAAAGCCATGGGATAAGCTGGTTACACTAAATGCATATTGCACACTCGTTGTTTTTGCCAAAGTTAGTCATGTAGGGGCAGCTTTTTTTTTTTTTTTTTTTTAAAGGATTTCCTAGTTTGATTCAGAAAATACAGAGAATCTGTGAGATGGCATTTGGGTTCATTTGTACAGTACACAAAATGCTGAAGTATTTGGTAACATAGATGTCATTGTTAAAAGACTGCGACCGATGGGGCTGGAGTGCTGGCTCAGCGGTTACTGCGCTTGCCTGGCATGCGCAAAGATGTGGGTTCGAACCCCAGCACCATTTACACACAGAGTGTCGGAGCAAAACTAAATAAAACTGATTTTCTTTCTCACTGTCCCTCTCTCTTAAAAAAAAAAAGTGTGAACAAATTATTTTGAGAATGTTTAGCAGTTCAGTTTCAGTTTTTTTTCCAAAATAGTTTCCATTTCTCTGCCGAAGTCTCCCACTCTTTGTGAATGTGGTTTACAAGGTGTGTTAAGCTTTCTGTGTGGTGACAGGGTACCTAAAAATATCAACTTAGAGAAAGAAAGATTTATTTTGGCTTATGATTCAGTCCATGGTAGCTGGGCTCCGTGAATTCTGGACCTGTGGTAAAGCAGGACATTGAGGTGGGGGCCACAGCAGAGCAGGGCTGCATGGTGGCCAGGAAGCAGAAAGAGAGAAGTTGGCAGGGTCAGGGGGAAGGGACCAGGGTCCCAGTATGCTCTTCACGGATGCACTCCCAGTGACGCACGTCCTCTGACTGGGCCTTCCTTCTAAAGTTTCCCAAAAGCGCCACCAGCTGAGACCAAGCCTTCTACACATGAGACTTTGGGGACATTCCTGATTCAAACTGTAACATGGTCATTATGTATCTTAATCCTAGGGTTTTTTTTGTTTGTGTGTGTTGTTTTTTAAAGGCTGTGGTGGATAATTTGATTTTGTGGGCCATCTTTGCATCTGGTCTTGTTGAATGTTTAGTTCTTGACAATGGATTGTAGTTTTTGGTTTTTGTGTTTCTTAGGATTTGATTGAATGAATGTTGGATGTTACTTTTAAAAGATCAGTAGAGGGGCTGGAGTGCTGGCTTGGCAGTTACAGTGCTTGCCCAGCATGCACAAGTACACGGGTTCAAACCCTAGCACTCATGTGCATAACTAAGTGTCAGAGCAACAAAAGCCATGTGAAAAACTCAATAAAAATTGATTCTCTTTGTCTCTATTCTCTCTCACTGTCCTTCTCTCTTAAAAAAAAAATCAGTAGAGGGGAGAAACTGGGGAAAGATTTTGGCCTCATTATATTGTTACATGTGTGCAGTACAGATATGTAAAAAATCCTACTATTATGAGAAATAGGGGAAATTTAAATATATATAATAAAGTGTTAAACTTTCACTGACAGTTTCAGATTTCATGTGGCAATGAGCCTTTGAGAAACTACAGCTTGATGGCTGCGGTGGTGCACATCTGTAATCCCAGAGACTTGAGAGGCTGAGGCAGGAGGATTTCAAGCTCAAAGCCAGCCATAGCAATTTAGCAAGGCTGTAGCAACTTAGTGAGACCCTGGTTAAAATAAAATATATAAAGGGCTGGGGATACTGCTCAGGGATTAAACCCCCCTGATACCAAAAAAAGAAAGAAAGAAAGAAACTAAAAACTAGCACTTGCTATTTTTTTTTGAAAATTACCTGAAAAGGATATTTACTGAAATAAGTATTCCTTTTCCATCTACATATCTGTGTGAAGCTAAATTTTTTTCATATACTTGAAGACAGCACATGCGATTGATTTGACACTGAAGCAGATATGAGAATCTATGTGTCTTGTTAAGCCAAGCTCTAAAGAAACTTACAAAAATGTAAGAATAGTGGCATTTAATGAATTTCCTTTTTGTTTTGCATAAGTATTTTTTTCATAAAAATATGTTGTGATGTGATAGAAATGTTAAGATGTAATAATGATCTCATTATTATTGTCGAATGAGAAAGAATTAGTACATATTTTTAAGACAGTATTTATTTTTGGATGGGATCTCACACTGCTGGTCAAGTGATCCTCCCTCTTCGGCCTCCCCAGGACCTGGGCTACATGCACAGTACACCACTGTGCCTGGAATGATTTCTGATAGTCATCAACACAACCTAACTCACATGTCTACCAAAAGGTTTTTGGAATCTTGAGTGATTTTTAAGAGTGCAAAGGGTTTTAGAGAACAAGATGTTTGAGAATCACTGGAATAACACCGACTCCAAGATACATTGTTAGGAAAATGCGTATTGATCCAGTGACACCTTTGCATTTGTGCCTCACGGGTTATAAATGAGCACTGATTTTCTTGTATGGTTTAAAATTCTCCTGGTAGGATATGGAAGAATTAAGTGGTAGTTCCTTCAGGGAGGAAGGAATTAAAAGTAAGGCTCTAAACCCATCTGAATCAATTTTAATTTTAAACCCAATGAATGCATCCCCCACTTCTCCCCCCACCTTGTGTGTCTGTCTGTCTGTCTCTCTCTCTCACACACACACACACACACACACACACACACACACAAACACACACGCATGCACGTGCACACACGAAAACAGCATTCCCACTCAGCTATATTACAAATTTCAGAAACTCTTATGTACGTTTTGAAAAGCTGGATCAACTTTGGGAGTAATGATTATTTTTCTGGAGGCTTTTTCTTGTTTTATTGGAGGAAGAAATTACATTTAGTGTCCAAGCCAAATATTCTCAGGATGAAATAATGTAAATCAATGAGGTAGCGGTTTTCCTAATGGGGCATCTAGTATACTGAGCTGAAGTTTTAAGGAAGAACAATTTTATTAGACTTTTAGAAATGGCATTTATTTCTAGGTACCTAGAAAAGATTGGGTTTATTTTAGAATACTTAAAATTTATAGTCTTGTCATTAAAAATGTTTTGAATAAGTATTCTAACATTTGATTTGGAACAAAAAGTACTTTTAATATGCATAACCTTTGAGGCTTTGGGAATTCTTAAAAAAAATAAGGAATTCAATTTTATTTGTGCTGCCTGCTGTGAAATGTGCCTTTTGATCAGTGTTCTTATTTTTAACTTTTAAAGTATTCTTTTATGAAAAAGGGAAATTATTTTAATGTAACAGCTTTTAAGATACTCTTTTCTCTCATAATGCTTCTAAAATTTATTTCTTTGAATGCTAAAATATCATTTCCAGAGTTCTTTGAAGCAGTTTAGAAGAAGATAATGTGATTCTTTCATTATGATAGTTTCAAGTTTGCCCATATGTGGAGCTATTTTAAGGCTTTTAAAGATGTTGATGGTTGTAAAGTGCTGGGTGCGTGCGCAGCTCTTGGAAAGGAGTTTTGTCTGCTCCTCCTAGTCGCTTACACATGTATAGTACTTGACATTTTTCAGAGCACTTCCACATTATTTTCTTTGATTCTCAGCACATCTTGGCAGTAGCACAGTTGGTATTTTGTCTATTTAAAATTAAAATTGAAATTCAGAGGGCTAAATGAATTGCCCAATGCCATATAGCTTTGCTAAATATTAAATAGTAAAATAGGAATTTAGATTTAAACAAGGCTAGATTGGATTTCGATTTAAAGTTCAGATTTTAATAAGACTCTGTCCTCGGAAAAAAAACACATTAATTGCTATCTGCTATGTTCTAAGCGCTCTGGTCAGATTGGCGATATATAGATAAGTCACTAATCTCGCCATCCGGAGGCTGGCAGTTAGTGGCAGAGACCACTCTGGGAGAAGTAAGTACAGTGGTGCCCTTGAAGGGCAATGGGGCCCAGCTATTTTTGGAACAGTGACATAAATCCTGAATAATCCTAGGAGCCATTAAATGCCAGGGTGAGACTGGCTGGAGATGGGGAGAGACTTTGAACTGGAAAGGGTAGCGGAGGAGGTCGGAACTGCTCGCCGAGCGTGGCATCTCCTCGTAGTTCCGTGCCGCGCAGAGAGGCACACAGTGTGCCCTCAGTTGAGAAGTTCGAACTTGTGTTCAGATTGACCAAGGTTTGAGTCCTAATGCTTGGGCTTGTTAGCTATGGAATCGTTGTCAAGTGACTAAATGTTTCTGAGCCCATTTACCTCCTATGTAAAATGGAAATGACTTTCACTTTGCAGGCATTTAGGAGGATGAAGGAAAAGAAATGTAAATAAAGCACCTAGCATGCATCATACCTCTAAGTACTAAATAATGGAAGGTAAATTAGGAGAAATGAGGAGAGTTCCCCGCGCATATTGTGAACTTTTAAGTAGAACTGAAGAAAGAAGCAAATCAAGTTTTATTTTAAAATAGTGTCAGAACATTTGAACATTTCTAAAATAGCTCAAACACAGTTTTATGATTTTGTATTTTTCATTTTAATATTCGGGAATCTTTCTGTGTGGCATTCTTAATATTCTTGTTTGAAAGCAAGGCTTTGTGTGTAAGGTCCTGGGATTGCCACAAATTAGACCTTCTACGAAATCTGTTTTGTTTGCATAATGTTTTTGTCTTTGGCACATTTCTGTCTCGCTTAGGTTTCCTTAATGTTAAACTTAATTTTGAGAATAAAATGAAGTAGTATGTGGATGTGCTAACGTAGCATCTTACCTTTGGCTACTGTAAGAAAATGCCACAGACTGGGTGACTTACCAGAAGTGTCTTCCTCACTGTTGTGGCGGCTGAGAAGCCCTCTGGAAAGGGCTAGCTGATTGAGTTCCTGGTGAAGACACCCCTTCTGGCTGAAAAGATGGCGGTCTTCTCACTCATTCACTCGCATAGCATGGTAGCAAGGTGGTGGGTGAGCCCTTTGGTGTCTCTACAGACACTAATTCTTTAAGATCTGGGACCCATCTTTATGACCTTATTTGACCTTAATTATATCCTCATTTCAAAAACAGCTACACTGAGGGGCTGGGGCTTCAACATAACTAATTTTGGAAGGAGGTACACATTTCTCTCCTAACGCACAAAGTTGGAAGTGTTCCCTTGATGGCTTTGTGACTTGATATTTCGTAACAATGAGTTAACTAGGAGGCATGCATTTTATTTTTACTGCTATCTGAAACTGCAGGTAAAAGTGGAACATTTGAGTCCCGGCTTTCTAACTAACAACATTTATAGCTGGTTAGCTATAGAAGCTGTTTACAACCCAGATGGCATAGAACTCTGAGTTACTGTGCCTAAGGTAATGATAAAAATTCATTAACCAATCTGATAATATATTGAGCCTGTACCATTTCCTTGAATCGCTCCCACCCGTCCTGTGCCTCAGCACGGTTTGTTTTGTGTAGAAAATGTCTAAATAATATGGTCCGAAGTTTTTAAATTGTACTTTTTTCTTTCTTTTTTTATTGGGGATTGAGCCTAGTGGCACTTAACCATTGAGTCACATTCCCAGCCATTTTTATTTTTTATTTTAAGACAGGACTTTGCCAAGTTGCTGAGACTGGCTTTGTACTTGTAGTTCTCATGTCTCAGCATCCCAAGCCACTGGGATTACAGGTGTGCGCCACTGCACCTTGCAAATCTTACTTCATTTTTAATGTACCTTTTTACTCCATTAAAAAGCAGTCCTTTTAATTAACCTGTTAAGGTTATATGATTTTTAAAGATAGCTAAGCCAAGGCTCAATTTCACAGAGTGGACTTTGGAACAAAGGGATCTTAATTAAACTTTGGAGTGTAAGAGCACATCTCTCCTTTTCTTTACTGTGAATCTCAGTGTGAATTTTGGATTCCTTTGAAGAGTGTTTGCATGTTAGATTGTGGTGGAAAGACTTTTGTCTAGTTTGCTGGAATGACCATGTTTGTGTTCTTCTCACAGGCCAGCCCTCCAGATCTCTATATTGAAAGATTTAATATAGCTCTTGGACAGTACATGGGAGCATTGCAGAGTATTGTGCCTCTTTTCATATATATGGTAAGTTAGAGCTGTTTTCTTTCCAGAAGAAGCAGAGAGTTAAACATGTTCTAGTTTTTGCTCTTACTATAGTTTGTAGAATTTCCATTTTGTGAAATGAAAAGTAGCTTAATTTAGCAATGTTTGATAGCTGTTGACGTAGAAGAGTTGTTTTTCCCTTTGTCTGTTTTGAAATTCCCTAAGTAACATTTGCTGAATAGTCAAGGAGGCATTAATAATTATCAGTCACCCAATGAGTATTTATTGTATTTCTGGTCATGTGGAAGGGACTGTGCTTGTCCTGGGAAAACAAAGATACGCTAGATTTCTTTTCCTTAGAAAACAGAGTTAAAACATATGTCTAAAGATGTGATGTTGGGGCTGGAGTGGTGGCTAGGTGGTTACAGCGTTTGCCCAGCGTGTGCAAGTATGCGAGTTCAAACCCCACCACCCACGTACACAACTAAGTGTCAGAGCAATGAAAGCCATGTGAAAAACTCAATAAAAATTGATTCTCTCTCTCTCTCTCACCGTCCTTCTTTCTAAAAAATCAAAAATAAAAATAAAAATAAATAAAGGTATGATGTACTTAGAGTGCCAAGTACATCATTCCATAAAGGTATAGCAATAATCAGTTGCTTCCATTTTAATGATCTCTTCTACTTTGAGAGCTAATGGCAGAAGTAGAAGTAAAATTTGTAGAATATAACTTGTTGATTCCTTTCTGTTTTTGTTTCTGTTTTTTTTTTTTTTTAAGGGCCTAGGACCGAACTCACAGCCTTATGCATGCTAGGCGAGTGCTTGGCCACTGAGCTAAATCACCATCCCCTTCCTCCCCTTAATGTGTAGAGTCATTGAATCTTAATGTTAGTATTCCTAATGGAGAGGCCCCTCGAAACCATTATTTCAGTTCCTTTTTCAGATGGGAGTGGGGTGTTTTGTTGTTCCTGCGTTTTGTTGCATACACATTGCTATATGTGGAATACCAATCTTAAAAATGACTTATTCTTCATCAAATATTTTATTGAAAAAGCCAAGCTGCCTCCAGCTATTGTAATTTAGAAAACATTTTCCAAAAGATCATGTACTTCATGATAGTCATTTAAACTTAATCATTCTGTGGGTACTGGAGGACCCGGGTTCGAACCCCAGCACCACGTACACAACTAAGTGTTGGTGCAACGAAATTCAGAAGCTTAACTATGCATCTTCATGTAGGGTAAGAACTTGAATTTACTTTCTAGTTATTTGGGAAAATTAGTTAAATTTTTTTTTTTATTGAGAAGGTAGAAAAATTTTAAACTTTGTCTTCCATTGTCAGAAAAGTACATTATTTAAATAATAGTTTGAAATATTAACCTGTTAATCAGCAAAATGTCCTTTGTAACCATAGAAGACACGTTTTATTATTTGTTCAACATAGTTTTGCATATTAGAGGGAATGGTTGTTACATATTCATGCATACATGGATATTGACATAGTGAGGTAGTCAGTTAAGGCCAATCCTAGACCAGGATCTACCCCCTTCGTTCATTCCCCGAATTCATGTCTCCTCTGTAATCCCCTCATACTATAATTTGAAATGAACATATACATGTATGGTAATTTTTGATATTTCTGAGTTTCCTTGCTTGCCTATGTATAGTTAGGCTTCTAATGGGAGTTGAATGTTCCCAGTTGTATTGATAACCTCCCACCCCTCCCTACCTCCCTACCTCCCTTTCTTCTCCTTCTACCTTCATAGTTAGGGTTCCTCCAGCTTAATGTGAAATTTCAGCTCTGGTGAGTTTGTTACTTAAACTCAGCTAACTATCATCCTGCAAAAGACAGTTTTTTAAGTGTTACTTGTGAGGATTATTGTCTTCATTAGAATTCAATATGACTATTAGAAATCAAGTCATTAGAAAATAGATTGTGTCTAAGCCACTAAATTATGAGAAAAGATTCCTACTGAAGGACACAGAGATCAGATAGAGACATTATGTGTTTCTCTTTAGGATATTGAAAGTTAACATTATTGTACCTAAGAAAAAGTTGAATATTCTGTTATTTAAAGAGATAAAATAATTTAAGAGTTTCTAAGTACTTCTGAAATTTTCATACACTTTCTGTTAAATGGGCTCTGGTTACTTATTAAAGAGTAGGAAGAAACATTAAGATGCTGTGCATTAAGGTCTTAAGTCTTAATGGTACAATATAGCAGCAGAGAAAAGTATGTTATAAATGCCAAAAAAATTCCTGTGGAATGTAAACAATTATTCTGTCTTTTGTTACTATATTTAAACCAGGAAGTCTCAAAAAGGAGATACCTAATTTACTTTAGGTATACTGCCGGATCAATTTTTTTCTAAATTTTGGTTTAAAAATCTCAATTGTAAAAGTAGCTTGATAGTTGAAATTTTTATTAATTGAAAAGTAAACTTTCACTAGATAATAACTTCGAAAAGTGAGAAGCATTTAGAAATGAAATATGGCAGCCAATAGAGACTGAGGTAAATGTTACACTTCAGATCAGTAAGGAAGCATCCATTGTTCCGTAGGTGTCGAGACAGCTGGTAGCAATTTTGCAATTGAGGGTCGGGGAGTCCAGTCACCACGTTAATCTTTATAACAAAACCATGCACAGTCTTAGAGTGAGAAAAGGCATTTTAAAATGAAACCCAAGTGTAGAAGCCCTGAGGGAAAAAGCTAGACTATTACAATATAAATTTGAAATCTTCTGTGTGGCAAAGTACCAGAGACCAAAAGTAGACTGGGGAAATTGGAGTGAATTTGTGAAGCATGACCAAGTTTATTTTCTTTGATAAAGAATCAGTTTTCTGCTGGGTGTGGTGACACATGCCTGTAATTTCGGTGACTTGGGAGGCTGAGACAGGAGGATTGCAATTTTGAAGGCAACCTGGGCAGCATGCTGAGACCGCTCATGAAACAAACAATAAAAAAGAAATATATATAAAAAAAGAAACAATCAGTTAGTGAAATTGTAAAGCTTTGGTAAGGTTCAGTTCTGGTGAATCTGTAGGGAAACAAGCTCATTTTTTTTTTTTTTAACAGGGATAATGAGAGAATCAATCTTATTTAGTTTTCATGTGGTTTTTGTTGCTCAGATACTTCATTGTGTACGGGGTGCTGGGGTGCGAACCCATGTCCTCACGCATGCCAGGCAAGGGCCGTAACTACTGAGCCACTGCTCCAAGCCCCTAAGCTCATACTTTTGGTAGAAATGTAAATTGGTAGAATCTTTGGAAGACTCAAGAATTATTTCTCTGGGAATTTATCATATAAATAAACTCAAATATATGCAAATACTGCTCATATGTATAGGAGTTATGCAGTATTGTTTCTAATATCAGGACATTGGTCAAAACCTGTGTCATCAGTGGGAACTTATTTAATAAGACAGTAGGAAATATGTAAAGATGGTAACATCTTTTTTTTTTTTAGGGAAAAATCTTGCAGAACACAGTGTCAGTGTGAAAAAGGGAGGTGCAAAGTAATGTGTAACGTTTCCTCATTAGCTAGTATTTTCTTTTCATGTACTTGTGCAAGGAACAGTGTGGAAAGAATAGAAATAATCTCCCACTATTGAGTGGGAGCTCTGTGAGGAGGACGGTCTGCGACAGGAGACTTATTTTTATTGCATACTTTTTTTGCATGCTTTTATTTTTTAACCATATACATCTTATGTTTGTAATTTTTTTTAAGAGAGAGAGAGTGGGAAAGAATTGATTTTATTTATTTTTTCATCTGGTTTTTTATTTTAGTTCTTTAGAAACTTAGTTGTGTATGTGGTGTTGGGGTTCGAATCCAGGTCCTCACACATGCCTGACAAGCGCTCAAACTGATGAGCCACTGTTCCAGTCCCTTATTTTTACAGCTTTTAAAGAGAGAAAAAAACCTCTTAGAATTTAGGATCAGTGAGCAACCTCTTACCATTCTTGTTTGTGTTTTTCACTCTTAAATGTTAACATTTCAGCATGAAGCATTTGATCTTTTTTTTTCCCCATTGCTGTGACAGTTCATTGTGTACGCAGTGCTGAGGTTCAAGTCCACGTCCTTGTGCTTGCAAGGCAAGCACCATAACCGCTGAGCCACTGCGCTAGCCCCAATTTGATCTTTTTTGACTTGCTAGTCAATGTGAGTCATTCAGCTGCAAGAACAGAAAGCTGTTTAGGCTCCCCTGGCTGCGTTTCTCTCAAGCAGAGACACTCTGCATGGAATTCCAGAGGCCAGCTGACTAGGAGGTGGACAGTGCTAGGGAGTCCCACTGCCTCTGTTAGCCTCTCATTAGTGGCTGGGTGCCTTTAATGAGTGCTGCCCAGTGTTGTCTTCAGATGATGATGTAGGATTTTTAAAGGGTCTGTCCCACAGTGTGATTCCATAAAGCCTCTACATTCCTGTTTAGTTAACGCTTGGGATCTTACAGTGGTCTTTGGAGATGTGTGGTTCACCGTTCTGTGTCTTTTTTCATTTTCAGTCTCATGCCGGAAAGATGTGTAAATAGTAGTGGTGGGCTCTTGCGTGATAAACTTTTTTAATGGATGACTTCATGCCTTGTCTCCTAAAATAATATTTAGTGCTTCAGTTCACAAGACTAATCATATCCCCTAATTGATACCTGAAAAATAATTTATTTTCTTTTTCAGAATAAGTTTTACATCGAAACCAAGCTTAATAGAGACTTAAAAGATGACCTTATAAAGCTGTTTACGGAACATGTTGCGGAAAAGCACATCTACAGCCTGATGCGTGAGTAGTGAAATTTATTACGAGGGTGAGAGACTCGTAAAGAAAGAAAACATCATTGTTTTCTTTCCCTCCCTTCCTTCCTATAAACTCCACTCATGGCATCTTCTGAACCAGATAGCAGGAAGTGTTGGAGCCTGCCCTATTCTATAGGAGTTGAAAATTACCTTCCATGTGGGCTGAGAACAGCTTATCCAGGTCATTGGACGGTGTCTTGTGTCTGGCCTGATACCTGGTACCTTTTCTTCATTCCTGGCCAGGGGGTGGATATTAGGAGGTTCACTTCCGACTTTACTCCCAGTGGCTCTAGAAGTAGTGCTGGCCTGTGTCTTTGAGATTAGAGTACAGAATCCTTTGCAGTTTTTACTCTTTAGTCAGAAACCCCTCTCTAGTCTGACTATCATTTAGTGACGGAATCATAGGCAAGCTTCTTGGCCTCTTCTGCATTGTGCCTTTGTGAATTAGGATTTTGTAAAACATTTAACACGGTTATGTCGATAATTAAATAAACAGGTGAGCCTTGCCTCTTTCCCATTCCCAGGTTGCCTATCCCCTCACGATGACTTCTCATCCTGCCTTCCCTAAAAGAATTTTCGTGTCCAAGTGAGTTAGGAAGCTCCTGTCGCTCATGTCTCGGCGTCTTTGAAAGCTGTTTTGTGCAGTTCACCGTGCAGGACACATGGGGCAGTTTAAAGGGTTCCACGCAGCCTTGGATTTGCAGTGTTCTTTGCTTTCTATTTGTCATCATTAGTTGCTACCACAGTGAACTTTTACCAGAATTGTTCTGAGCTTGACCACAAATTCTTTTTGTCTTTTTTTTTTTTTTAAAGAGAGAAGGACAATGAGAGAGAGAGAGAGAGAGAGGATCAATTTTTATTGAGTTTTTCACATGGCTTTCGTTGCTCTGACACGTAGTTGCGTACGTGGTGCTGGGGTTTGAACCCGTGTACTTGCGCATGCCAGGCAAGCACCGTAACCGCTAAGCCACTGCTCCAGCCCCTTTTTATCATTTTTTTATTTTAAATTTAGAAATTGCTAAACTTTGGGCCAGAGTATTTTAGAAAGAACAGGGTATTCCAACACTAATGTAGATAATGATAAAACATGTTTTATTATTATGTTCCTGTGTTCCTGAGAGATTCCAGAATGGAGGCCTGGAATCTTGGGCATATGACTTTTTTTTTTTTTTTTTTTTTTTTTTTAATAACTGGACATATGTTTACAAATATCTTTGAACACTACCTTATGACATAATTCCAGTTATTAATTATAGCCATTTACATATTTCTAGTGAAGTTGATCCTATCTTTTTGCTTTTGTTTCAAAATATGGCACAATATTTTCTTCTCTTAAAATTCTATAGCAAAACACTACCATCTGGTACAAGTCCTGTTTCCCTAAATGTTTTTATGCTTGCTAGTACTTTGGAAATCATTTTTATTGAGCATATAGCAAGATGATATTCAGAAGATCCTATAGTATCCCAGTTTTAGTGAGAGAGAAAATAAGCAAATCTTGTTTTTCTTAAATAGTTTCGTTTTTAAAGGTAGGTAGGTGTACATTTTCATTTTCTCTTTTTCTTTTAAAGAGAGAGGGATAGTGGGAGAGAAAGAGAATCAGTTTTTTTTTTCTTTCAGATTTTCATGTGGCTTTTGTTTGCACTTTGTTGTGTATGTGTTGCTGGGGTTTGAACCCAGGTCCCCACGCATGCCAGGCAAGAACCATAAGTGCTGAGCCACTGCTCCAGCTCTTTTCCAAGTAAACCAAAAGGACCCTTAAGCTTTTGTAAATGGAATAAAGCAGGATTTGTCAGATATTTATCGAGCAGTTACTAGGCTTTGTATTTAGTGAACACTACTCACATTTGTTTGGGCTCCAGAACTCTAGGGACTGTAAATGTCTTACAGTGTTGCATGGGTGATCATCAAAAAGATCTCTAAACACACACACAATTTATATGTGGTAGGACCTGTTCCACATACTTGACAGATATTAATTTATTTAGTTCTCATAATGTTGGCAGATGGTATTTCCACTTTTAGAAAGACACAGAGGAAAACCAGTGTATTACAAACCTGGCTTAGAGTACAATGTGTGAAATTTTAAAATTAGTATTTATTTGTAAGTAAATTGCAGGTGTTTGAGAGAGAAATTCAAAAGATAACTGTTTTAGGTTAATAGTATCTGTTTATCCACTACATAAAGGAATTTGCTTGAATGTTAGCGACAGTATGTGTAGGAATTATTTCTACTCATTTAAAAAATGTTTTTGCTAAACTGTTGTAGAGCAGTGGTTAGCCTCAGGAAAACTGACTCCGATGTGGTGTTCAGAGTCAGGGTTGTGTTGTTACCAAAGTCATAGATGCGAGAAAGATGAACCATTGTTGTCGCTTGACCTTAGCTTTCGTGAAAAGAAGGTAGATGCAGCTATGACATTGGGAAAGTGAGTTTCTGTCTCTGATCAAGTTATTTAAACTACTATAGGATGAGTGTCCATCCCCAATCAGAAAATCTAAAATGCTTTGAAATGCAAAACTTTCTGAGCATGACAATTTTCAGAGCATTTTGGATTTTTGCATTAGGGATGCTTAACCAATAAAATCTATACAGATTTTCTAAGATCCAAAAAACACTGAAACCTGAAAACACTTCCTATTTGTAAGCATTTCTTTTAAGGGGTACTTACCCCGTAAACATGTGGAGCCTTAAATATAGTGTTTTGAGGGAAGAAGAAATGATTGGAGGAGTGTATTTTATGATATTTCATTCCCCAGATGTAATGGGAGCACTTTCAGCTCTCTTAGCAAGTGCGACCAACCTCTTTCCACAACCTGCCTGAGTTGGCTCGTTTCCCTGGGTGCTCTAGCGGACCTGCACGGACTACCTGTGGAGGTGAGCTGTTTATCACAGGGATGTTTTGCTTTGAATTCTTAGTATGTAAACTCTTGATGTTGTTCTCTTGTGGTGCTCTTTTCTTGCACTTGCTCACCTATCAATTTTTGAGAGAGGTAATAATTGAAACCTTGAGAGTGAGCAGTGCACGCTTTTTTAACCTGTTTTCTTATTTCAGCTTTACTCCTCGAAGCCCAGTCAACACCATTTCAGGTCACACCTTCAACCATGGCGAATATCGTGAAAGGCCTGTATACTCTCAGACCAGGTAAATAGCTGTCGTTACCATTGGGATGGGACCTGTGTGTTTATTCAAGTTAAATTACAGCCTTATGCAAGAAGGCAATGGTTCTTTGTGCTTTGTTGAATCCTCATGATATTTGGATTTCCTGTAGCAAAAAAAAATGGAGTAGCTGTTCCTCAATGTGAGGTGTCAACTCAGAGCTCTACTGGTGGAAACCAAAAAGTTTGGTATTTGTAACATCGGTGAAGGGGAAAAGAAGAAATAATGTGTAGTATACACTTTGGATAAAATCGAATCTTGTGTTTGGCCTTAATTTTGGAGAGTTCCTCCTTTGCTTCCCACCCCAGGCTGCACACGTGCCAAGGCACACACAGCTCATCCTCTTAGGCCTGGTAGCTAATCGGCGGTGAATCTCAAGTTGGTGAAGTTAGTCTTTTCAGGAGGATGTTTTGAGAAGGTAAATAATCAAATGTCGCTGCATGCAAGAGCAGGTTTAAATTATCCTATGCACCTTAGAATAAAAACATAATAAATTTAAAGAAATCCCAAGGTGCCTTTGTGTAGATATCTTCCTGTTGGTAAACAAGAATGTCACACTTATTATAAAGTTGTCTACCCAGTTAAAAAATGCTTGAGGGGAGAGAGATTGCAGAAGTCTTCAGAGTAGAATATTGTTCTATGTTCTGTAAACATAAGGGGGTGCCTTTTTGATGGTAATTACCTTTTTGTGAACTTCTTTTGAGGATTAAATGAAATAGACCATGATGTGAAGAGCGTAGCATAGTAACTGATAACATATTAGGCATGCAGACATTAGCTGCTTTTGTTAATATCCATTTGAGCTTAATTGTCATTTTATTTGATTGGATGGCTTGTTGGGTTAATTGAAGACATGTCAGAATTTAGCTTGCTGAAATGGAAACCAGCTGAAAACCGGAATCACAGAAACAGACTAGTTTCAGAAATGCCTTCTTTCTCAGGCTACTTTAAACAGTCAGTGATGTCTGGAATATTCAAATTTATCATTACTTAAATTTGGGTTAGGTCTTGAGCTCTCTTTATAACTTTTAACAGGAATTACTTGTATAAAGCTACAGAAAGATTCCATTGCATACATCCAGTAAACTGATATTTTTCATTTTCTAGTTTTTCAGACATTTGAGTTTCATTTTATCACGGCATGGTGAAAATGGCTTTTGAAATATTTTTGTGCTTATGAATTATTTTTTCTTTCTTTCATGTTGGAAGGCTTCCAAGTACAGTATGACAAATTCTGCCTCCCAAATAGGCAGCTTTATCAGGTCTGTCTTTGTCATAAGTAACAAAATTGCAGGATAAAGCTAATCAGTACGGGTAGGAAATATTGTGGATACATGTTTATGTAAGTGCTCTTTTATTCAGGTTTGAGCTCTTGTAATAGGATTTATGCAACTAGTGAGGAGAATTCTGCATTTGAGAATTGGCCTTTTCAAAAGGTGAATTTTATCAAAGACCAACCTTTTGGTGCCCTAAGCATTTTCAGAACATATTTTGACATTTACAAGTCTTGGTCCCTGGTTGTTCCTGGTTGTTCAACTGACAGATTAAGGTTGGAATATTTTAAGAGTGAATTGTAGATGCAAAAGTTTCCTGGGTTGTGGGGTTTCTTGGGTGCTGGTGGTCTTTCATGCGTCACATCTGCCTCGCCACTGCAGGTTTCTGTCTGGAGCCACAGGCCCCCGGTGGGAGGCGGTGAGGACTCATCACTGTTGCCGGGCTTCATGGGTCTACAGAAGCTCAGGCTGGAAATAGTTGGCACGGTCTTACCTGCCTCTTTCCATCCGATACCCATCCTGTCTTTGTTTCTTCATGTTCATTTTAGTCACTACCTGAAGTTGAATAAAGTGGCAGAAAGATTTGACTTCTGGCCCCTCTGACTGTGGTTCCCCCACAGCGTGACAGTGAGGCTCTTTCTAAAGCCAGATTTGAGCTGGGCTGGCAGTGAGGACCCTGTTGAGAGCTTTCTGCCATGAGTTTGTGCAAGGGGAGAGCGGATAGGACCTTGTATTATTTTCAGCACTTGCGTATTTGCCATCTTTCCTTAGCTGCTCTCTGGTGGTGGTGTAGTACTCCCACTGTTTAACTTACCATTGGAAAGGGCTAACAGACTTGCCACCGAGGACCAGCGCCAAGGAAGGGGAGTAGTGGTTTCATGGTGCCCTTGGGACAGGTGGGCAATATTTGTTTAAAGTTCGCTGGGTAGGGAGAACAGAGTGGGGTTATTTTAGCTTAAACTTTTCTGATTACTAACAAGACTTCCTAATTCTGTTCTCCCCCAGCCCCTAGGAATTATTCATTCTTATCTTTCATTTCTTTATGTGGTCTTACTAATTTATATAAATACTTTATAATAAAGATACTAAAGCCATTTTTGTTGTGTTCAGTGCAAATATTTTCTTATGACTTCTATTTGGTTTTTCATTTTCTATAGATTATTCTCATGATCTTTTCTTAATAATTTGATAACCACTTCTCTTTTACTGTATATGTAATAGAGTAATTTATTTGTAAAGTTGTTATAATTTAATGTGAGTCAAAAGTGACTTTTATTTCCAACATACTGACCAGTTATCTCCAGCCCACTGTACAAATTTTTAGTTCTCCAACCCCTCTTTAGTATTACCTCCTATTTTTATTCTCAGGCCAGTATTGTTTTGATTGATGGCTAATAGGCTGGTAGATCCCCCCAGCCCCTTCTGTCCATGCCCTTCCCCAGTTCTTTGGAATTCTCATTCATGTTTTCCTACATATTTAGAATTTTTGACAAGATCCATTAAAAAAAATTCCTTGGAGATTTTCATTAAATTCTGATAAATCAGTAAAATGTAAAAATGCAGTTTTCTTTATACTATAAATTCTTTTTAGAAAGGAAATTTAACAGCTGTGAGTGTTCTTTACCAGAGCAGGATTGTGTTTGTTTATTTTCCCATGTTTTATATGATTTAATGTGTATATATATATATTTTTTTTAAAGAGAGACAAAATCAGTTTTTTTTTTTTTTTAAAGAAGGACATAGAGACAGGATCAATTTTTATTGAATTTTTCACATGGCTTTCGTTGCTCTGACACTTAGTTGTGTACGTGGGTGCTGGGGTTTGAACCCGCATACTTGCACATGCTGGGCAAGCGCCGTAACCACCGAGCCACCGCTCCAGCCCTAATGTATGTTTTCTTAAAGTAAACTTTCCCTTTTCCATTTATTTATGTGATTTTCTTAATGTGTCTTTTCCTTCCCTCACAGAGTGGGTTCAGATGGCTCCAACTCTATTTTCTAAATTTATTCCAAACATTCTCCCTCCGTCAGTGGAATCTGAGCTTTCTGAATATGCTGCTCAAGATCAGAAACTTCAAAGAGAGCTTATACAGAATGGCTTCACAAGGCAAGTTGTTCTTTTCTCTGGTGACAAGATATGTCCGTTTCCATAGGCTGCTCTGACAGGGCAGGGGAGGGATGGCTCAGAAGGGAAAGTGACTGTCTAGGAGCCAGGGTGCTGCTGCCTAGCTGTGGAAGCTGCCCTTCACTCCATGCATTTTGAAGAAGGGATTTCTTGCTGGGTAGCCACTTAGGTTGGGCAACTTCCAACTTCAATTCATTAGCCTTGAACATCTGGAAAGACATTGTAGACATTTTATGATGTTTTCATATATTTTTATGACTAAATTAACAAAGAAGCTTTAAATCCTGCAATTTGATTTTTTTTGTCCTCTCTGAATTCTCGTTGTTTATTCTTAAAAAGTGCAGTATCTCCTTATACATGTCCTGAAAAGTTAGCTCTCTTGCTTTTGGTGTGTACACTTTGCTGATTTTTCTTAAATTTTTGTAAGTCTTTATCATGGCCAAACTCCAGAAAATCTTGCAGAGTATATTTTTTAACTAAAATGGTGTAAAATTTTTGTGATTCACTGTGTAAAAACACTTAAGTCGGGGCTGGAGCGGTGGCTCAGTGGTTTCAACCCCAGCACCACGTACACAACTGAGTGTTGGAGCAACTAAGGCCTTGTGAAAAACTCAATAAAGTTGTTTCTGTTTCTCTCTTTCTCTGTCTCTCTCACTGTCCCTCTCTCTTTAAAAAAAAACAAAAACACTTAAGTCACTAAACCATTTAAGGGCATAGTAATACTCATATTTTCATAATTCTTATGCTCAGCACTTTCACAGAATTCCTGGCATTAAAGAAGAAACTTGTAGAAAACGAGTCTTAGTCATAGTTAGAAGCTTCAGTGTTGACTCACTTACCTGTTGGGGCTGGGGATGGACATTTCTCTTTCACAGGTTCCAAGGTTTCTAAATTTCAGAAAAACTAGTCTTGACCAGGATCGCTGGTCGTTATTATGTCCCCAATTAAGCAGGTTAGGAAGGAAAATGGGTAATCTTTTTGTTGCTGTTATCTGTTAGCCGGTGGATTGAACTTTATTCCCATGTTGTGTCCTGGTGGCATCTGTATTCATGTGGCAATGGGGGAATGAGTAATCCACTGGTCCCTTACTTTCTCCCAGGCACTTGCACTGGAGAGGCTCCCAGAAGCCCAGGTAGACCTGACTTTCTTGTAACCAGGGGAAGGAAGGGCCAGAGATAAGTGCTAGAATGTTTCTCCTTGATGTCAAGGGATCTAGTGTTATCTGATGTTAACTGCAACATTTCTGGCAGAAATAGAGTGGTATTTTTATACACAGCATGAGCCTGTTAATGCCATATTAATTTTACTCATTTTTGAAAATCATTTACATGGTTCAAAATGATACAGAAAGTATACAGTGAGGACTTTCACTGCCATTTGTCTCCCTGCCTGCCCTCAGCTGGTTAGTACTGCTGTGTAGTTTCTTGTGATTCCTTCCATTGTTTTTTATATACATCTAAAAGAAAACATAGAAAGTGTCCTTTTTGTTGATTTCTTTATATATTCCATTGTGTGGATTTTTTTTTTTTTAAATAAAGAGAGAGGGACAGTGAGAGAGACAGAGAAAGAGAGAAACAACTTTATTGAGTTTTTCACCTGGCCTTCGCTGCTCAGCTGTGTACGCGGTGCTGGGGTTTGAACCCGGGTCCTCGTGCTTGCCAGGCAAGCGCCGAAACCGCTGAGCCACCGCGCCAGCCCCTGTGTGGATGTTTTAAATATATTATAGCAATATTTAACCAGTGCCCAGAAGTTGGCCTCTGAATTTTTTCTAATCTTTTGAAGTCGCAGATAATGGTACATGTATAACCTTGTACCTGTTACATGTATGTCTAGAGGGTCAGTTCTTGGAATGGGTCAGCAGGGTCAAGGGTAAATGCAATTGTAAATTTGGTTAATGTTGCCAGTCATCCATAGGTGATGTACCCATGGCCTTGCTTGTACAGGATGTTTTTACACTTTTGGAATTTTGCTAGTCTAGCAGGTAAAAAAGAATTACTCAGAATCGGTTTAACTTGTATTTCTCATTGTGAGTAAAGCTGAGCATATTTTTATGTTTGCATTTCTCTTTATGTCCTTAGCTTATTTTTTCTACGTGTTAGTCTTTTTTCTGTAGTAAAATGATGCTTAGTCCAGAGATAGATCTGTTTTATTTCTCAGTTGTCGTCTGACTTTGCTTATAATGCTTTTTTTCTTTTTAAGAAGGACAGTGAGAGAGAGACAGAATCAAATTTTTTTTTTAATTGAGTTTTTCACATGGCTTTCGTTGTTCTGACACTAGTTGTGCGCATGGGTGCTGGGGTTCGAACCCGCGTACTCGTGCATGCCAGACAAGCGCCGCAAGCACCGTAACCGCTCCAGCCCTGATGGTTTTTTTGTCTTGCTTTAACATGCAGACGTGTTTTTATTTTTGCGTGATGGTACCAAGTTTTTAGGTTTGTTTTTTTTTTTTAATATAACAAATACATAGTCTGAGCTGTAGTTAAAAGTTCTTACTCAAGTATTTTCAAATAAATACAGAATAATCTGAGTATAACTTTTATTACATTTTTCAGGCTCATCATAATTTGAAGATTTTTAAAATGCCTTTATTCATATAGTCAGTGTTTATTTTTAGAGAGGAATTTGTTGATACCTTTGTAAAAATCAGTCTCCTGAAATCTGGTATTTTGTGAAGCAGAAAGGGGATGTAGCTGTTGTAGGCTTCTCTGAGCATCTTAGTTCACCTTCCAGAACAGGATGTGGAACGTTGAAACACATTCAGAGGCACTTCCCAGTTCTCCTTTTGAATCTGGAGTGAGAGAACGGGGTGCAGAAGTGCGTGGTGTGTGGTTCCTCTTACATCAGATTTGCTCGGTTGGGATGGGTAGCTGTCAGGTCACATTGCCTTTGGTTCTAGAAAGATGAAGGTGATAGCTTCGGTTCGGCCAAGGCCAGTGGGTCATGTTCAGGGAAAATGTTTTTGATTTTGGTGTTGAATTGGAATTTTTATTACTCTTCCCAGAATTCTTTAATACAACTTCTGGCTGAGATTTAAACATTAGGTAATATCACAAAAAAAGATAAAATTAAAATGCTTTATTTCACTAACTTAATTGGTCCATTTTATGATTAAATTAACACTTTTTATAGGCTGGGGTCTGTGGTGCACACCTGTAATCCAGTGACTCAGGAGGTTGAGGCAGGAGGATTACAAGTTCAAGGCCAGCTTCAGCAAATTAGCAAGGCCCTGAGCAACTTGCTGAGATCCCATCTCAAAAAGGACTGGGAATGTGGCTCTGGTGAAGTGTCCATGGGTTCAGTCCTCCATATCAACAAAACAAGTAGATGAGCACCATATCGTACACTTTCTATGAGGATTAAATCCTAATTCTGACGGGTGTTTTCCACCCACTCCTGAGCGCACTGCATGCTGCTGCTGGGAAGCCTGCTTCTGTCCTTGTACATGCACCTTCCGCTGTCTGTCCTGTCAGATTTAATGCTTTCTGTGATTGTTAGTTGTCTAGGATTGTTTGGGAAGAAAAGGTATTCACTGATAGGAAAAAAACCTTTATTGACTTACTGTTTAGTAAGAATTCTGTTACTGGCTATTTTGATAAAGAGCAATCATTTAGTGGTTTCAGTGTTAGAAACTACTTTTTCATTTAAAATGATATTCCACCTAAGTGGCCCACAGCTATAATGTGGAGCGTACAGAGGAAGTCTTTGGAATGTCCAAAAACAGTAGGGGAGCATCGCCACAAATGTCCTCCTCTGCAGTTGGTGGACAGATTCTCCTCTGGGCAGAAGTTCTTGTGAGACATGATCTTTCAGTTCGTGGAAATATAGGAAATACTTATTGCAAAGCTCGAATTAACAGAACCTCAAAGCCACCTTTTTTCTTTCTCTTACCTGAATAGTTGAATTGATTAGGGAGGGGAGCAATTTGGTGACTCTTATTTAAAAAAATTAAAAAACAATCACACAAGGATCCACCTTTTTAGAAACCTGTTTAAAAATGCAGCCCCCCTCAGCCCTGAAAAAAAAATGCAAGCCCTTAGTAGGAGTATACTCATGCAGACCAGCGTGGTATGCATGGTCCTTGACAGTGTCCAAAGAATTTGAATAAAAGCAAATAAGATATACTATCCGAGAAGTGGTTCCCCAGATTTCTGCAATAAAATAGAGCCTTGGAAAGGTGTTGCTGGTCCTTTAGCCGAGAGGGTCACCCCTAATTGGGCTTTTGCTTGGTAGCAGGAGTGGCTTTGAAGGCAGATCACAGTTCTGGAGGCTGGGAAGTAGGTAGCATCTTTGGTGTTTGTCACATGTTCTTGCTTCCCACTGCTGCTGTTTCCACAGCTATATTTTTCTCCTGTTATTTGGGCATGTTTGGTTTTTATTTAACTGTTGAGGAGGTATAATAAAGGTTATGTATAGAAATTAAGGTTCCAGATATAAGCTCATGTGTCAAAAATAAATAAATAGATAAATAAATTTAGTTGTCTTCCTTTTTAGTTTAACTTCCAAATATTTGGTGAATGGTACTCTGAGGATACTAGTGTAAATAACAGTGGAAGACTGGCTTTGACAAGGTGGAAGGTTTGTGAAGGCTGCTCAAGGCTGGTTCCTGTTAGCCCAGTGTGGTCATGACTTTCTGAATGCTTAGTCTGGAGAGGAACCCTCCGGGTTCAGGCGTGTGGTCTCTGCCAGCCTGTCGTAGCAAGAAGTGTCTGCCCTGGTCTGCAGCATGAACAGAGAGAGAAGGGGGAGATTTGGGGTATTGGCAAGATTATTCAAAATCTGCCATTACTCCAGTCTTTCAGAGTAGGCAGTGGCTTAATGGTGGGAATTTTAAGCTTCATTGTTTTGATACTCCAAGTGACGGGGAGGGCATACTCAGGCTGGCATTTTAGTAATCCATTTGTGAGATTATGAATTATTCACTAATTTGTTAGTTCAACAAATATTTATTAAGCATCTCCTGTGTGCTGTAACATTTCTAAATACTAGAGTGGATGAGACAGGCAAAAGACCAGCTTTTATGGAACTTTTGCTCTAAATGTTGGCGATGAATAATAAGTGTATAAAAGTATAAAGTCTGCAAGTGCTGTAACGAAAATTGAACAGAATGAGATAGTGTGTGGGGCCATTCCAGGTCACCTAATGGGCTGTCCTCTGAGAGGGGGATGTTGGAGGAGGGCAGAGATGTCGGGGAGTGTTGCAGGCAACAAGTTTGGATGTGTCTAACGGGACAGACTCAGAGCCAGGGAGTTTATAATGTAATGAACAGAGGTGGAAAATGAGGTTGGAGAGATGTCAAGGCTGGACAAGGAATCGGAATTGACTTTCAACCAACCGTAAGGGCAGGCCGTGATGGGCTTTAATCAGGGGCGTGAACTATCCTACTTCTGCTTTCATGTGAGATTGCTGTGGCTCTTGTCCTGACTAACAAGGCTCTTGTAGCTGTTGGGGAGAGATGACAGTGGCTTGTGTCGAGACTGAGCAGTGGGCTCAGGGAGGAGTGGTTGACTTGGGATTGTGTTTGGAACAGATTGCCCAAGGGTGGAGCAAAGACAGGAATAAAGGGCAAGCTGGAATGTTGTGTGAGTAATTGGGGTGGCTGGTGGTGGTTTTTATTGAGATGGAAGGTGTGGGATAGAGTGGAATCAGTTGTCGTCTGGCCGTGGTGAATTTACAGTGCACAGATAGTGGTGTTGAGGCAGACGGACTTACAAATAGGAATCTTGTGGAAGAGATCAGAGCTGAATATATAAATCTGGAAGCCATTGACTTGGGGAAAAAATTTAAAGCCACAGGTTCTGAGAGTTTTTGGAGTCTTCAAGAGTTTTTTTTTTGGTTCAGTGGGGCTTATAGGGGAATATTGAAAATTTTTCTATTTTATACTTGAAATTTGCACTCATAAATATAGGTCACTGGGGGTTATAGCAGAACCCAGATTTGCCTTCAAAGACATTTTAATCTGAACCCATTCTAGAATTCAGTGTAAAAGCCATCCTTATAATGATTCTTCCTTTAATACTTTCTGTTTAAGAGACTGCACCTTTTTGCTAAGAATACTCAGGCTACAAATCAGTCGTTGTCTGTTTTGTAACAGTTGTCGGGTTAGAACTGGAATATGTGCTCTGCTTGCACTGCGAAAGCCGGGACTCGTTTCTTCTGTTGGTGTGTACGGAAGCGGCCAGTTCTGTTGACTGCCTTCTCTTTTCTTTCCCCAGAGGTGACCAGTCCCGGAAGAGAGCCGGGGATGAGTTGGCTTACAGTAAGTGGTGATGTTCCTTTGCTTCTCAGGTGGTGTTGTTAGGGTGGCCAGTGGGGAACCCATGCAGTGAATGTCACTGACCCAGTGTTCAAGGGGTGCTCACTGTGACGCAGTGTGTGACCAGAGACAGGCTGTGGAGGCAGCTGCCAAGAGGCCCCTGGATTCCTTAGTATCTGTGAGGATGGGGCAGTGCCCCAGGGTCAGTTTTGATCCTCGTGGTCCCTGTTGACTTCGCTCAGACCCCGTCAGTCGTCTTGGGGGGAGAGGAGAAGGGCATCTGTGCTGAATAAACAGACTCCTGCCATCCCTCCGTGCTGTCTGCTCTTCATGCTTTCTCCTGTTCTGACCTTTTTTCCAGACAGCTCATCTGCATGTGCAAGTTCCAGGGGGTACAGATAGTGAATGCGATGAATGTACTGTCCTCCCAAGGAGAGGACACACTGCAGCTGCAGAGACTGTGTTCAGAGCACAGCGGGGCCTGCGACTCTCGGGAGCTCTGTCACAAGGCTGTTCTTGCCAGAAGGCTGGACTTCTTACTTTGGTTTGTAATTTTAAAAAACTAACAAGAAACAAAAACATGAAACAGTTGCTGCTAGACTTGGGGGTGATTTTGAAATGGGACAATCTTTTAATGAGTTTATCTACAGATTCTATGAGGAACAAGCTTCTGGGAAATTGACCATTGCTGAGTGAAATCTGACAGCCAAAATCAGCAGCTTCCTCCAAAAATGTAAGGGCAGAAGAATTTTTTTTGGGGGGGGGGGAAGCACTTGTTTTGTTCATTTGTGGACTTGGGACTTCAACATATTGGTTTCACGTGTCAGAATGGTTATAATACAGTATTTTTCACCCATAACCCAAACAACCCCTTTAAAAAAATAAGAGTTGGTCTTTGTTTAGCGTTAGGAAGTCTTGTTAAAGGAGAATGCTAACTACTTTCATTAGAACCTTTCCCTCATCAGTTCATAACTTTTTTCTACTCTGTGCCTTGAGCTTTGTGCACTTTGCAACTGTGTGACAGTGTCGTCAACTCACAGATGCTTCCTTGAGGAAGGTGATGGTATTCCAGCCCAACCCGCCAAGATGGCAGGTGACTCCGCAGGATGCAACTAAGTGGGAAGATGGAAACATGTTGCAACTTGGGCGGGTCCC
The DNA here is from genome assembly GCA_004027875.1 of Aplodontia rufa. NCBI lineage: Eukaryota > Metazoa > Chordata > Mammalia > Rodentia > Aplodontiidae > Aplodontia > Aplodontia rufa. The sequence continues at coordinate 31,658 of PVKS010002682.1, read as the reverse complement.
CTACTGCCCCAGGAGTGATCATGTTGTGTGAGGACCAACTCTGCTCTAGAGCATTTCCATTCCTGCCATCACCTCACCTGATTTCAGCAGCCGCTGTAGTGTGGGCGGAGCCCGAGTTCAGGTGGGCAGCCCTGCGGCACTGATGCCCTGCCCTGCCCCTTTGAATAGTGTGAAGAATGCCCAACAGCAGGAGCTGCTTCCTGTGATATTCTGGGAAGTGACAGAGTTATTAAAACCAAATATAACCATGGTGTGGGGTTCCTGATCTATTTTATTTTAATGGGTGAAAAGTACTTAAAAGAGGTGGAGTTTGTGCTGTGCGTGCTTTAAACCTTCTATTTGACATCTGAGCACCGTAGGGAAGAAGCTGTTGTTCTTCTAAGGCTCCTTCCAGCTGTGGCAAAGCCATGTGTGCTATTTCCCTGCACCTGCGTGCTGTTCAGGCTCCATAAAAGTCTCTGAAGTCAAGGAAAAATAGAAAGTGTGGCAAAGGGGAGAAGATTTTTCTTCTCAGTTTTCCTTGAATGAGATTGAACGTAGGCTTTGCTTCCCTGGGCTGGGTGAGACTAGTGAAACTGATCTCACAGAACGTGGCAGGGAAAGAAGGCACCTATCTGCGGGTTTTCATGGAGCAGCCTCTACTAATTTAGGGTGTCCTTTTTTGGGAGTGTGATAGGTGGAAGAGCTAGAGTGGAATTTTGGGAGCAAGTTATGTCATCTAATAGAAGTCATTGATTTGTAAAGTTATTCTGCAAAGGAGTAAAATTAAGTGAAGGTTCTTAGATATACTTTTTAAGTACTTATCCTCCAGAATTGGTCGATTTTGTGGAGGACTTTAATTGGGCTCATTTCACTCTGTGAGCATTGTGGATTTTACTGATGAACACTGAATTACTGTACGAACATATGCAGTCTCTCACCAGGACCTGTATACCTTGATTTGCTACACCAGTAACATTCTAGTGTCAAGGAAGAATTCCATTTTATCATGAAGTCAAAATTTTACTTTTCTCAAGGAGTGCTTTCTGTAGGCTTATAAATACACCTGGAACTGAAGTCTCTCCTGAGTGGCTTTAATGATATTTCTGGAAGGAATAAAATGAACATTTCTTTCAACATGGGTGAATTCTTCAGTTTCCTAACAATATAACCTAATCTTTTTTTCCGGGAGAGAGCATTCCTTTTTGACCAAGAACAGAACTTTCCCTGTAAAAGCACTGTATTATGATGTGAACTGGCATTAAAAATCTTTGGATGCTTTTACATTATAAGTTAATGGAGAAATTTATTTTGATTTTTTTTTTTTGTGTGTGTGTGTACGTGTTAACTAAAGTAGGTGAAGGAAAGTCTGCAGAATTTCGTTTCTTGAATTTTTGCAGTGACTGCAGCCAGCTTTGGGTCAAAGTTTGGTAGCACCGAGCCATCGTTGAAGGCATCCAGAAAGGGTGTGTGCATCTTCCCAGGTCTGTGTCCTGCTTGTTAACGCTGCCTGCCCCTTGCAGGACGTTGCAGTGTGAAAAACCCATTTCTTTATTTTAAGTTGAAAGTGGCCTTGCTTATTAACTGAAATTCTTGATAGGTTTCTTAGTTGGCAACATGAGAGAAAGTCAGACTTGCCCTCCCTCCCATTTTGTATTGACTGAACACTGTTTACCAGGAAGTGTTTTCTTGTGTGCTCTGTTAGCATAGTATACAGTTTTTCCACCCCAGCTAAATACTGGCATTTGTATCAAATCATCAAAAACCCAAATCATTGAAGATAGAATATTATACGTTCTGAGTGATTGCCTGGTTAGTCAGTGCATACAGTTGATTTGGCTAAACTGACTGGTACATAGGTGCAGCCTGGAGCTAGACCGTTAAAAAGAAAGCTGGTCAGTCATCTTGAAATAATGCTGGTGAAGGTCAATGGATGGCATTTGTTTGGAGAGATGGTACCTATTTGAGACATTAGCCTTAAGCCTCAGTAACAGTGTCATATCTCTTGACGTCTGTTGTCACAGCTGCACCCTAACCCAACAGGAATTACTGCTTCAGTTTGGGGGCGTGGGTTGGAAAGCAAGCCCAGGGTCATGACTCTTCTTCGCCTGATAGTTCCTAGGCAGAATCAGTGAAAAGAAGCACCAGCCTGCTGCACAACTCGTGCATTAGAACTTTTGTGGCAAAATCATTTTTTCCTGTCCCTTTTACAATATTGTAGCAGTTTCCCTCCCTTATTAGAATGGAAGCTAATTTGCGGGTGGGTGGGCGTGGGTGCCCGTGCCAGGAACACTGCACACCTATCTCCAGTGCTCACACCTGCCCGGCGGCCACTCCCCTTGCTGTATGCCATGCTTTCTGTCAGGTTGCAAATTTGCACACATAAATAATTCCTCAGGAAGAGTTTGCACTGCATCACCGCGCAATATTCTGTACCGACCAAATGAGGTCTGAGGGTTTTCAGCACGAAAGGGTAACTTCGGAGTGGTCAGTACACCTGCTGGCGAAGGTAGTGGTGATCTGGCAAACCCACTTGGTTTCTGCAGTTCTGAAGTGAGCAGGAGCACTTGTATCATAGTATTTAAATAATCCTCTTCAATCTCCCTGTATACGGTAAATAACCCAGATTTTATCTTTCTGTTGAGGCTGCCTGTGTTTTTTCCCTGTCTTACAGCAATTAAACTTATTTCTGTGATTGTTAAACAAGAGGTATTGCCCTTGAGCTAAAATTGAATTGTTATTAAACTGAGCATTGTTTTATGAATATATATATTAATCTGAGATAGTGAAAAATTTACAATTAAAAAGAAAAACAAACCTGCATTAGCAGTGCGGCCATCGCTTGGATGTTTTGAGTTGATTTTTTAATAGTGTATCTTTGAGCTTTAGCTTGGGATGTTATGTTCAAGTTAATTCAAGTCTGGACCTCTTAAGGGGACTTTGAAATTCAGGGTCAGAATGTGAATCCTTTGGCTGACACTTGTAAGAGGTTTAGAGGACCTTTTTGGTTGTGATTGCTATTTTCATTAAGTTTGTGTAAAATAAAGTTCATTTTGTTAGAAGTTAAAATGGAGATCATAGGAGTTGGTGGAAAAATAGCTCTCCTGTTACTTTCATTACCCTGCTGAAATTTGCCTAAGTTTCTGGCCACCAGAATATGAGACAGGAGATGTGTTTTTTCCGTGGGAAAGGATTCTCTTTCTGTCCCCCTGTTATTAAATAGTTCCTGGCACCTCCACTCTGAGACCCTATCTTGAACTCCTCTTGAGTGCAAAGTGCTGTTTTTGCTTACGTTGATGGGCAGCTGGGGGAGAATTGAAAGCAAATGCCATCAGAGGTCCAGCCTCGCAGGACGCCCTTACGTACACATCATGCCCCCGCTAGCGGGGACCACCTTCCTATCAGGTTGCACTGCATTGTTCAGAAAAATTTTAATGGATTACAACTCTGGAAAATTGATAGGGTAACTCTGGGGCTAAGAATTCTGTGGTTTGGAAAAAAAATAAATATTTTGTATTGATTCTCACATGTCATTTCAGTGTTGTGACTGTGTACGAAATGCAATGAGTCTGTGAATATTCTCCTAGAAGGGGGCGACTTACTCGCTCTCATTAGTCCTGTTTGTCAATATTACAGCCGTGCAGTTCAGTAGAAGTCACTCAGATGTGGAGTTGTGGGGAGCTATGGCTAGTAACAGGAATTCTTCTATGTAACTTGGAAATCAGATGCAGGCAAAAGGATTTTGCCACCCACCAGCAGAGCCAGGGCAAGGATGTGGCAATGAAGTCTTGTCCCTGGGGAAACTGATTGTCAAAAGGCCTGATGAGGCCAGAGCAGGTGCTGTGCACATGAACTCATTCATTAGTCCAAGAAAAACAAAGTAGTGGATGAAATAGTTATCTGGGATGCAAAGTCATTAACTTTGGCTTTGACCTTTGACCTGTAGTGGGTTTTTAGTCACTCTTGTATTAGGGTGTATTCCATCACTCGAAAACATTGTGGTTAATGAAATAAATCTTGTACAGATATCTTTGGCCTTGTTATGTTATGTTATAAATCTTGTGCAGATGTCCCTGGCCTTGTCCACTGGAATTTTGTCATAATGTAAACATTTGATCTTTGCTTACAAAAAAGAAGTCTGATGCAGAAGGCAGGACTCACGCTGACCCTGCACCTGCTGTTGTCACAGTGACTCCGCCTGCAGCGTGAGTGTTACTCCTGACCACTGCACAGCAGTGATGAGAACTGTGAATGTGTGTGCGTATGTACCAGCATACATCCTCTGATTTTGTTCACTTGTGGAACGCGCGCATAGGTGTATAGCTAGTGTTTCTTTTTTTTAAACACCTGATGTTTCTCTCTTTTGGGGACCTTTAATCAGAGCTTGCTGGCTTGGGAATTTTTACGTGGAGCATACCATGCTTCCCCTGTAACACTTTGTGGTTTCTTGCTGGGAAATTAGTGATGATCCCCTAGGATTGGTAGCCTTACTTCACAATTATAAGTTTTTCTTGCTGTGTCTTTGGAAGTATCTTTTCCTGGAGTGTTCTCAGAATGGCAGTTCTCACCACCAACAACAACAACCCCCTTCTTTTTCTTTTTTAATGGAAGCCCTGTTGCGATAGTATCTTAGGTTTCCTTACCACATGCAGCAGGGTTCAGTGACTTTTTCTTTCTTTGCATTTGAATTGCTGGACAGCAATCTTTGGTTTTCTCCCAGCCAGTAGGGTGCCATTTAAACACTCTCCCTGCTTTTAGCAGATTGTGTTTTTCTTTTTCCTGAGTGTAAAGCTTTTCTGCTAGAATCAGCTGTGTGTCTGTGTTTGTGTGCTTTCTTTATTTCCTCTATTGGCCATTTTTCTCAGTAATCCAAAGTTCTTTTTTGTATTTTGTATTTCAAAAAGCATGGTAGAATATCACACAGCTTCTGAGAGCAGAGGTTTCTCTGTTTAACTAGCTGTGCCTTCTTGGTAGGTTATTATTTTGAATCTTCGTTTCACCATCTTCATTTTAAGCCCTCCCCTCCCCAAATTACTAGTGATCGAGCCAGAAGAATATAACAGTTTAAAACTTCTAGTTACTGAAGTCTCTGATAAAAATAACTCAAAATGGACTCAACCACAAGAAGTGAATCAGCCTACCAATATAGTGGGTGTTTCAGCGTGTCGCCCTCAGCAGCTAACAGGTGATGCAGAAGACCTAGTTACTAAGATTAGGTAAGGAAATGGAAGGCCACATAGCACAGCTGATAAATTTGACCTACCTGGTCTATGTGTGTAATACACACCGCACCTTCAATAGGAGAATAAGCACTGTTTGTAAACTAAGTCTAACTGTGTGTAACAATTGGTGACCAAATTGGATTTATTGCAGATCGGTTGAAGTATTAATAGATTAGACTTTGTATAATCAAGCTGGGTGCTGTGGCTCATGCCTGTTATCCTGGAGACTCGAAATGCTGAGACAGGAGGATTGCAGGGGCCAGCCTCAGCAGTTTAGAAAGCCCTCAGCAACTTAGCCAGGCACTGTTTCAAAATAAAAAGGTAGCTTAGTGGTAAAGCACACCTGAGTTGAATTCCCAGTACAAAAAAAAAAAACAAACAACTTTTTAAAGTTGTGCGATCAGATTGTTTATGAAAATCTAAAGAAGTCTGAGGCACCAGGCATGGTGTTGCATACCTGTAGTCTCAGAGACTTAGGGAGTCTCAGGCAGGAGGATTGTGAATTCAAGGCTGGCCTTACCAACTTAGCAAGACCCTGTCTCAAAGTAAAAAGAAAAAGAATGGGGATATAGCTGAGTGGGAAAGCACACCTGGGTTTTTTTCTCCAGTAGCCACCAAAACAAAACAAATCTACATAGTGAATTAGAAGAGTTGAGATGGTCAGGATTACAGTTCTTTTTAATTAAAAACAAACAAACAAAAAGCACAAAACCTGACTGCTTCTGAATAGGTACAGTTTTTTTACTAAAAAAATAGTCGGTGCTTCTAACAGATTTTTTTTAATTAAAAACATTATGACAGCTTCTAAGTAAATAGTTATTTTTTATTCTTTACTTGAAAAAGCTTATCAGGGTTTCTGAGACAAAATGTCAATTTCGTTTTCATGTACAAGGTACAAACAGTAATGGGTTTAAAATTTTTAAGATGTGATTAAGTACAACTCAAAAGGTACAAAAAATGTATAAAGTAACTAAGCATAAATGTTAAGTAGTACTTAGAGGATAATTTAAATAAACACAGAACTTTATGGACCTACATAAATGGGGAAAATGTGATCGATGAGGAGACTCACTCAATTCAAGCCATATCTCAGTTCTTTCTCGAAATTGGCTAATGGGTTCAGTGGAGTTTCAGTAAAAAACCCAAACAAGCAAAACCTAGTGGTCTTCATTGTGGAACTTGACAAACCAATTTTAAATTTTAATGGAAGAGCAAAGGGCTAAGGATCCTCAGGATGTTCCTAAGAAACAGTGAGGTGTGAGGGGAGCTAGCACTGTAGGACTCTGAACCTGCCTGTAGAGTGCAGTGGGTAAAACGGTGACCTAAGGGCAGGGAGGGACTTCCTAAACAAGGCAGTGCGAGGTCAGTTAATAAAGACGATTTGCTGTGCGGGTGGAATCTTCCACACCACACAGGCCGCAGAGTGAGGAGCTGACCCTATCACAGTGCATGCGTCAGTGTTACAGAGCACCTGGATGCGTGTCCACGTTGAGAACAACCCAGCAGAAACAGAACCCAGCACCGGAACTGCATGGAAGCCGCAGGGTGGCTTGTAAACGTGAAGAGATGTTCCTTCCGCCTTGCTCAGTGATCAGGACATGTATGTAAAGCCCTAGTTGTCATTTTCAAGTCATAATTGGCAGGAAATATAAAGTGTCAGAAAATACCAACAGTTGGAGAGATTTTGGCAACAGTGGCCACCTTCTGCTACTGTTGGCATGGAAGTAGGGACCCCCACTTAGGAGGTCACCCAGCCCCTTCTGTGTTCTTAGGAACGCACGCTCGTGGTATGCGTATAGGTGAGCGGCTTTGTCAGTGTTACCTGAGGGAAAGGGGCTGGGGCGTGGCTAAACTGGAAAGGCTTGCCTGGCCAGCGCGGGGGCCCCGTGTTCCTTTTCCAGCACCACGGAAGAGGAAGGAAAGAAAGAAGCCAAAGCCCAGCTGCCCTGTGTGGGAACGTGAGGTCCGTCTGTGCCAGGGGAGTTTCCTATGGAGCAGGAAGGTCACCAGCTGTGAGGAGCCAGGCCAAGGAGTGCCAACATTGAATACCTTCATGTAATTTTCAAACCCAGAAAAACAGCAGTATTACTTAGGAATTCATTCCAAACAGTAGAACTGCCAGGAGGAAGACTAATACAGCTTTCAGGGTCCTGATTTCCGTAGGGAGAGGCAGTAGGGGGAAGAGGGAAGGAGTTCAGAAGAGAGCCCGGAAAGCATTTGATAATAACATTTTGACTCTTGGAGGACAGCATTCCCTTTGAGTTACTGCACGAATTCAGTACAGAGCCAATCCAGAGACCAAAAGGCTATTTTTTAATATAGTTTAAACACTGGCATGGACATATGAACATGAAAATAGGAAACTCTGCTTGCAAAAAGAAAAAAAATAGAAGGTACTTGCTGTACCAAGCATCCCATTTTTAAAATAGTGCAGTTCAAGTGGTTGCACTGGAGTAAGCATAGCAAGCTAGTGGAATAGTTTCAAAGTAGAAAGCAACTCAAATACTTGGAAGAACTCAGAGAACATCCACGGTAGCTTTTAGAAATCATTCTGGCCATGAGAGATGACTCAATGAAAGGTGCTGGTATTGCTGGAGAAAATTAAATTTACAGGATACTATAAAAAACAGCCAAAAATGCGGTTCCCGCTCGGGGTGAGGAGTTTGTCCTAAGAACACAGCAATGGCTCAGGACACAACCGCGTGCACAGTCCCCAGCCTTTCTGCCCCATGGAGCATTTGCCGTGTGTGTCTGTGTGTGTGTGTATAAGCACATGTGTTTAATGTTTACATTTGAACGTATGCTCTTACACTAATTCACATAAGAGAGAAGAAATAAAGTTAAAAGACAAAGTAAAAATGTTTTAAAATATTGCTTGTGGAATTTTGGTTTTTTTTTTTAATTTGGTTAGAGCCATATTGTAAAATTTGCTGTATTTTCAAAACTCCTGGTTTTAACACTTTGAGAATACCTCAGGTTCTTCTGGTTGGTTGTAAGGTAGAAACCTTATTGTAGATAGAAAAGCCGCTTCACTTATGGATTCAGATAGCAGTGCTTACTGCAAGAATTTTTCTATTCCATCTTGCCAGTTTTACAAAGATGTTTGTCAAGGTCTTTTATAATTTCCATCTTTCCCAGTGTCAGTAACCGCTCCTAGTGAATAATTAGCAGAGTTACATTTTTACTGTTGGTATCAAATGGGTTCAGAACTTTTTTCTGGATTACATCTTCCAGGTCAACGTGTGGACATTTTTATGGGGGACAGTTGTGGGCAAAATATTTTCATAAAGCTGAATACACGTCTAACCAACCTTTCACAGTGCTCCTAATGTGAATTTGTTTTGGAAAAGAGCTGCTTTTTCTGCTTTTTCTTATTAGTTGTCATGTTTATCTTGGGGTCAGATGAAGCCTTTGTCTTTGTTTTACCTTCGAGACTTACATACCTGTTACCACCAGGAAACTTGGCAAAAGCAAACTTATTTAAGCTATAAAAACATGTATGACATTTTAAGAATGCTGCAGTAAGATGAACAGCTTGTCTCTTGGGACTTCCAGCTCATCTTGAGTTGCTCCACTCGTGCTTAGGACACACGGACCGCAACATTCTGGAAGAGAAGGGTGCCCCGCCAACCCCTTGCGCTGGTGCCCTTCTGGTCCTATGAGGGTCCCTCACTTACCTGCATGCTTGGCGCGTGGACCGAGTGTAGTCAGTGTTGGTGAAGCTGCTTACTCCTGGCCCTGGGTGGTCTTGTTCACTGCAGGGGGCACTGGCTTACACAGTATGGGACATTTAGAAGCTCAGAAGTCCCAGGACAGGGCTGAGCGGTGGCCTAGCAGTTGGAGCACTTGCCTGGCATGTATGAGGACATGGGTTCAAACACCACATACAAAACTAAGTGTCAGTGAAGCAAAGGCCAGATGAAAAAATAAATAAAATCAATTCTCTCTCATTCTCTTTCTTTAAGCGGGGCGGGGGGGGGGGGGAGTCCCCAGACAGGCAGCTCTAGGGCTGATCCAGCAGCTTGTAGGCATCACCAAAACGTGCTTTCGTTCCAGCCTCCTGCCATGCCAGTTTTAGGATTTGGCTTGGTCCTCGTGTGGCCTCCCTCGGCCTTCACTGGACTGCTGGCTGCCTCTGTCAGACCTAATGCCCAGGTGAAGAAGAGGGCCTCTCAGACAGCATCTCTTCAGGAGCAGGGAAACCGCCTGTCGCCGACTGTTACTCCCTTCCTGTTCCCCCCAGGGAAGTTGAGAATACATGGACATCCCCAAACCAGTAACGGAAGGGCATGGGGCTGTTCAAGATGATTTCAGTGTCTGAGTGAGCAGGCTCACACGCAGGCTGCCCTGGGCGGTGTGCCTAGCATTGTCTGGCCAGCTTCGATGGTACACTACTGGCTTCCAGTAGTATAGCGTCGCCAGAATGTCCTCACCCAGTAGGGGAGAGCTTGGAAGGGGCATTCGAAGTCCTTGGTGACTGATTTCCTGCAGCTGGGGGTCTTCCCGGAAACAGAAAGGACCCACTTCTGGCAGCGCATTCTCTGCTTAGGCTTCTCAGCAATGACCTGGTCACAGTCACTCCTCACTCGGGGTTCCTGAGTCCACTGAAAGCCATGCTCAATTGAGCCAATCCCTGGTGGCAGCGGGAAGCGAGACAGTGCTTCCAGACCTCAGGAATAGCAAGAAGCCTGTAGATCATATGCTGCATCAGAAAAGAACACAGCAGGAAGCAGGCGTGAGGGCTCCAGAGGTCCCAGCCGGCCAGGGTGCAGGCCCTGGAAGGACGACGGGCAGGAGCGCTGGGGAAGAAAAATGCATTTTCCTGGCCACTTCCAGCTGGGCAGGCCACCTGCAGCCAGGGCCCAGGTTGAGCCCTCTTAGGCAGGAGATAGAGAAATTGGAGACTTGGGAATGACCCAGTGACAGAGCTGGGACTTCTATCAGGACTCCTGGGTGGCAGCACACTGTGATGTGAGAACGCCACCCTCAGACGTGAGTATCTCGACTCCAGCTATTACCGGGTCCTGTGTGTCCCTCTGCAGGTCACTTCCGCCCTCTGCCTGTTTCCTCTGCTGTGAAGCCTGATTTCTTGCGTTCGCTTCCTCTGACTGCTCATCCTCGTGTCTCAGGATTGCCTCCGCTACTGCTCCTGGTACCTCTTGTGCCCTTTCTGCTTCCTCAGTGCCCAGCAACTGGCAGAGTACTCTGTCCGTTGTCACGGTGAACCCAACAGCCCTGTGTTCAGTGAAGTGGTCTTTCCAGGGCCACTGGCTGTAACAGCAGCTGGTCCTTAAGAGTCACACACCGTCAAGGGCTCATGTAGGGCTTCAAGATGCAGCCATGTCATGGCCCAGCACAGAGCTGGTGCCCGGGACACGCACGCTTCCCCTTGTGGCAGGACATCGGGGAGTGCAGAGAAGGGCCCCCTTGCAAACGTGCGGCAGCAGTGATGAGCCCCTTGCTTTGGGGACGTCTCCACATCAGCAGCACACTTGTGGGCAGTGCAGTGCACCCCAAGCTGTGGGCCCACACACAGCCCTAGTGCCCCAGCATGTAGGAGGTGCAAGACCAGACTTCTGGGGCACATGGAGAGGTGCCCAGCACAGCTGTGAAGAGCAGTTGGTCTCAGTAGGGCCAGAGATCCTTAAGCCTCAGTGACTCCTGCCAGTAAGACCAGAACGTACCACTGTTTGCTGGTCAGAGGGAGGGGTGCAAGACCAGGTTAGGCATGCTCCGGGGAGGCTGAACGCTATTGCAAGGAGTACTCATCCTTGAATGTGGATGAGCCATTAATTTACTAAGCAAGTCAGTGAGCTACTCTGACCTCCAGTCTCATCTTTTAATAAGAGGAATTGGCTGGAGCAGTGCTCAGTGGTATCATGCTTGCCTGGCATGCATGAGAACCTGGGTTCGAACTCCAGCACCTAAGTGTTGGAGCAATGAAAACCAGATGAAAAACTAAAATCGATTCTCTCACTCTCTTAAAAAAAAAAAAAAAAAAAGGAATTGGCCTCTGGTGGTGGAAGTGTGGGCCTGCTCAGCCTCCATCTGCCCTCCTTCGTGTGATGGGTTTGGGAGAACTGTCCCTTGTATTCATCATGGTCTTGGGGAGACTGCCGGTGAAGGGATCCTGCGTCACTCTACCAATGGAGAGTAACCCAAGCCAGTGAGCCCCTGTGCTAGAGCCGGAAGCGTGTATGGGGTAGTTTGAGGTCTGCAGAAGGCAGGAGCAGCCCTTCCCACCAGCAGGGACAGCTCTTGCTTTCCTTTAAGTGGGGTCTTTGTTAGCAACTTTGAAGCTTTTTTTTTTTTTTTTTTTTTTTTGAGAGAAAGAATCAACTTTATTTTTTCATCTGGCCTTCATCTCCGACACTGAGTTGTGTATGTGGTGCTTGGGTTTGAACCTGGGTCCTCATGCGTGCCAGGTAAGCACTGGCACTGAGCCACCACTTCCTTTTTGAAACAAGGTAATAAACAATTAAACGAATACATTTAAAAGTCAGTGTCTTGCCAGTTTTCTTCTTCCTCTGCACTTCATTTCTGGAAAGAAAGGGGAGGCTGCCCAGGTTGATTTCTGTTTTCATCCATTTTGTGCTGCTATAACAAAAAACCATGGTGGTGTGAGTTTTAAAGAAAAGCGGTTTAGCCACCCACAAGTACAGAGAAAGGCAGGTTCAAGATGAGGATGCCAGCATCTGCTTGGCTTCTGGTGAGTACCCCTGGCTGTGCCAACTCGTGGCAGAGAAGTAGGAGGGGCCGGTCCCCAGGGGTGGCCTCTTTACAGCAGCCCACTCACAAGAACTGACCCCATTCCAGGAGGAGGAGGAGGAGGTCTGTCCCGGTAATGACATGACACCACCTTTAAAGGCCCTATCTACCAGCACTGCTGCACTGAGGAATGAAGCCTTGATGTAGTCTTGGTGGGGACAGGTAATGACATGACACCACCTTTAAAGGCCCTATCTACCAGCACTGCTGCACTGAGGAATGAAGCCTTGATGTAGTCTTGGTGGGGACAAACCGTAGCAGCCCCCAGTTGAGGATTCCCAGGGGGAGGACCGGCAGTACTGGCCCTGAGCCCCAACCTGAATCTGCTACTGGCAGAGAAACCCCTGCCTGGGCCACTGGGACCCTCACTCAGTCCACAAGCCGCCTGCAGACTCCGAGGGAACGGATGCCTCCGTATGCCACCGTGGCTGTTGGGCCGTGCTGTTTGATGAGCTGCCAGGTACTTCCTGCTCTACCCTCCCGCTGACCATCTGTAAATTGCTTTTGCCCTCGAGCCTGACAGGGTGGAAAATGCGTTTTCAATCTCAGAGGCAGCGGCAGGCGGCAGGTGTCCGCAGCCGGGCCTGCATCCTGGGCCTTCTGGGAGGGCCTCCTCCATTGCGGGTTCTAGGGATAGCAGGTGGCCCGCTGGCCAGCCGACACGTGCAATGCTGGAAGGAGCCTTCCATACACACTGCAGCCTCGTGTCCTGCAGGACTCTGGCTTGCAGGCCTTGGGTTGTCCATGAGGAGCCCACCACGGGAGCCGTTGCTCTGTCCCTGCAGAGCCCAGAGCCAGGTGCTGCGCTCCATCTTCTACAAGGTTCTGCTGTCAGAACGAGGGCCTCCGACCCCTGAGGGGCCTCTGGTATACTGGCATCCAGGACCATCACCTGCATATCCCTGTGCCCCCAGGAGGTGCCATAAGGTCCCTTCCCATGGCAGGGGGTGGAGGGGAGGGTTGTGTTGAAAGTACAGTTCCCAACTGCCAGAAGATAGAGCTGAAAGGTGGTCCCTGTTGTCCGTGAGATGAGAGGGCCAGGCCAGAGGTGGTTGGATCTTTCTGGCACTCGGTGCAGGTGCTAGTTAGGAGCACTGCCACGGCCACTGCCACAGACCCACTTGGGTCCTCGTTCCCCACCAGTACGCTAGGACGCAGTCTGCTAGGCCCCGCAGAGAACAACGGTGGCTACAAGCTCAGTGAGTTGGAACGACTTTTCTGGAAAGCGGGTATCAGTAAGTATCGAGAAAACAGCAGCAATTATTAGCATGTTGTCTAGCCAAAGCCCATTATTCAAGTTGCCTTTTAACTTGCTCTTTTGGGGGCTAAAATTAGATTGTTTTCTTTTAACTCGATCAACAGCCGCTGAGCAGCCTCCATGTATTAGATTAGGCGATCGCCATGGTAATTCAAAGCACCCCCATCTTATGAAATCCATACCTAGGCCTGCGTCCAAGGCTGCATCCCTGAAAGGATGTCCTTGGGTGGAAGCGACAGCCTTCAGTTATTGAGTGCCTCCTTTGTCAGGCTGTGTGCTGAGCTGCTGTTCAGGCGCAGTGGCATTTAATTGCCAATATGGTCTCACCAGGAAGCCATTAACGTTTGCAATCCCGGGTTACAGATGGGTAAGTGGTTCAGAGACAGCCAGTAGAAAGTCCCCCACTAGCAGGGCATAGAGCATCCAATTCAGGTCTGACTGAGGCTTTGTGCTCCTGGTCCTGCGCCCGCTGCAGATCTAGACAGTGTCACAGTGAAGAGTCTGCGCCCCCACCCCCAGCACTTCCAGACCCTTAATAGGAACATTTACCCAGAAAGGACACCAATTGGTGGCTTCCTCCAGCCAGAGGAACGAGTTTGCACCTGACCTCACCATGGGCAAAGGCCTCGACCAGAGCAAGGGGTCTAGTAGGGCCAGCGAGCTAGGGAATGGAGGGTCTGTCCCCAGGCTGAGGGTGCGATGCTCAGGTCTGAGAGCAGAGCTGGGGCTCATGGTTCACCCTCCTTTCCTTCTGCGGCTCAGAATCGGGGAGAGTTACAAGGGCGGGGACCATAATTGAGGCCACGGGGAGGTCCTGCGAGGCAAACACTGGGCAGTGTGCCCCACCTCAGACCCACCCCCTAGGGAAGGAGGCCCTGTTATTCCACCTTCACAGGAGGAGCTGAGGCTCAGGATGGTACTCAGGGTCACACAGCTGGCATGTGGCAGAGCCAGGATGGCCAGGCCCCAGACATGGCCATGTTTCTCCCCGAGGACCTGCAAGGCTGATCCTCTGCTGCCCAGCAGCTGTGACGCTGAAGCCCAGGTTCCTTAGGGGCAACAGAACCATCTGGCAACTAAAATCCAGGGCCCTGAGTCACCATCCTTCACGAATCAAGGGCTGGCCACCACCTAGCATCCCCATGCTCAGCATTACCTGAGTGGGGCCCTGGCCCCTTGGCTGTCCTGTTTCCCCTGGAAAGAGGAGGGGGTTCCCGTGTGCAGGGCTGGCACTACGGGGCCTTGTCAGTAGTGCAGTTTCCCTGATCCCCCTCCTGAGGTTCTGATTCTGCAGCTCCACAGCAGGACCCAGAAACCCACGTTCAGCCTCATGTTTGTCACCAACCACGCAAGGGACCTGTAGGCTGGCTCGGGCCTCTGGTCCTAATTTCCATATTGTCTGACTGAAGATAGCTACTTACCTTTCAGGTTTTCTCACCTTGGGCTAAAATTAGAACTCTAATTTGGGTGACCTTTTTATTCAGTTTTGACACTGTGTCCTGAGCTTCCACTGTGGTGAAGGACTTGGGGCAGGGCTGATAGGGACACAGGATGGTCCCTGTCTCTTGGCAGCAGCAGGAGGAGCCGAGTCCTCTGATGGGGTTTGGAGGGCAAAGCATACACAGGTCCCTCTCCCTGAGCATGCTCATCCTCCCCGACAGGATCCCCAGGCGGGCCTTCCCTGGGCTCAGGTTGGGTGGTCACACGTTGGTGGCTTCACAGCCCTGGGAGCCTGTTGCCTGCTGGCCCAGTCAAGGTGATTGACCAGCTGGCTGGCGATGGGGTGTGTGTGCTTTGAAATGGAGCCGCCCACCCAGTGCCCTCTACAACCGAAGGCTGATTAATGAGCATAAACGAGATTCTTGATGTCCTCCGATGGATGGATTTTGAATGGTTACTCTGGCAACCGGGACTGGCCTGATTCCTTGTCCTGGGGAAGGAGGCTTAGTGTGGTAGGATCTCTGTTTTGCCCTTATATTCTGCAACATGAGATCCTGGTAGGAGGGTTGAGAAGAGTTGTTGTTAAGGGTTTCCACTGGTCCCAGGGCATGAAGGCAAGTCCTGGTAGGAAGTAAGGCAGGTTCAGGAAGACACTTAGGTGGTGGCCGCACAGGAGGGCAGGACTTGTCCCCAGGGGCCTTGCATGCCACAAGCAGTGATTCTCAGGCCTGGACCATTGACCTGGGCAGTGTCCTTCTAGCCAGGGCTCCAGGGCTTGGCATGGAGGGTGCTGAGGGGAGGCAGGAGACCTGGTGAGCACTTGGGACCATGCAGTGCCCTCCACTCTGCCTGCCCTTGGATCCCTACTGTGGCTTTTGAGAGCGGAGGAGAGCAAGAGCTAGGGAGGTAGATACTCTGTAGAGATGGGGCAGGGCCCAAGGGGACTGGAGGGGGAGCCCTGGCCAGCAGATCTGGGTAGTCTCCAAGCCACTTCACCAGCCGCCCAGAATCCTCTTCAAAGACACACTGCTGACCTGGCACAGTGAGGCAGGCTGGTGCCAGAGTTCAGTGGAACTTCTCTCCTGGAGACAGGAGGAGCCTTCCACATCCTCATCACAGTGGACACTGTTTTCTGAGCGTGGTTATCCTCTAGCCGCATTGGGTCTTGGGTCATCCTAAGAGGTCAGAGAGGCCAGGCACTAATCCAGTGCACAGCCGGCAAACATGGATGCAAACCTCTGCTCGGGCTGCGGCGCCTGCACCGGTTAGGACAGTAGATTGTTCAGGCAGCGATTATTAATGGACTGCTTTGTGCCAGGTGCTTGTCCTTGCAACCGGGGGGCTCTAAAGCTTCCAAGCCTAAATCGGGGGCTCCAGGCTCAGTTCTTCTCTGCCCTACTGGTCCCAATCCCTAGGGAGGCTGACAGGACCTGTGGTAGAAAGCCAAAGGCTCCCCACTTCACTTTTGGAACATCCCAAACCACCTGTCAGAGGCAGACAGGCAAAATTATAAGCAGGAAGCACCCCCCACCCCCAGCTGCCCTCTGAGCAAGGTCGCCAGTCAGCAGGAAAACGTGGAAGGGGCTGGTGCTTGCGTCTTCGGCAGAGTGACCCTGCCTGTCTGCAAAACGAGACCCAGGCATCCACATACAGTTCTGACTGTAGAAGTGGAAAAATTGCGAAGTACAAAGAATCACAGGACAAGAAAGTTCTAGAGCTGTGCTGTCCAATGGAACTTAACGTGAAGATGGGAATGTTCTAGAACTGCCCAGTGCATTGCCATCGAGCCCTGGAAGCGTGGTTAATGCAACCAAGGAGCTGGAGTTGAAGTTGTATTTAATTGGAAGGAATCCCAAGGTCCACTCGTGGCTGGCGGCTGCTGCAGGGGACAGCACAGCTCAAGAGGTGTTTAAGCCACCAAGAGCAGCAGGGGCCACGCTTCAGGAGACTCTGAACCTCTTCCTGCTCAGGGAGGGTGATTTCCTTTCAGTTCGTGGACATGAACAGAACAACATGAGAGCGAGGGAGCCACAGCCAGGGCTGGAGGTCAGCACCCATCAGCTGTGTGACCTTGGGCAAGCTACTTAGGCTCCTGAACTCATTTCCCCATCTGTAAAATGGTCTGAGTAACCCTAGGGTCTGCTCCAGAGAGGTGCTCCGTGGGTTAATGGGAGAATTCGATGAAGGCCCTTGAACCCTGGAAGGGGCCAGCCCACACAGTCTCCCAGGCTATCACAGCTCAGTCAGGTGCACACTGTGCCCACTGCCCTCGCTGTTTTGCTCCACCCAGTTTCTAGGCCTCCCTGCTGTCCTTACCTCTGCTTGGCAGGTGGCCAGAGTGACACAAGTGGTGCCGCGACTGGCCCTGCCCAGCTGGGAAGTGGTGGAGCAGGGTTTCTGGTCACCGACTGACCAGTGGCCTCTGACCATGATGCAGACAATGTCTGGCTGAGCATTTCTAACCCCACTGCAGCTGCCGGGAGCATTGCTCCGGGACCTCCAGGGTCTCGGCTTTGAGTCCCAGCAGAGCTGGGTTCACATCTCCAGCCCCCTGTCCTCATCCCAGCGGCCCCTCAGACCTCACGGCTCTGCATCTGTGCCTGGGCAGAGCCCGCCCATCCAGACTGCCCCTAGGCCAAGAGCTGAGTGGTCAGTGAGTGACCTCTGTCCCCCTGGGTAGTGGCTGAGACTGGTGACCTCCCAGCAACTGGCCCACAAGAAGTGGCCCAGACAGGGACGCCTCTTGGTTGTTCTGAAAAGGATGCACCCCGTCCCCAGCTGATGGCTTGTTGTGACCCTCAGTGAGAGCATTGGCCAGAGCTTGGAGTCGAGGTCCCCAAGACAAGGAGAGGAGCAGGAGAGCATGGAGCAGGGTAAGACAAGCTGTGACCTGCAGGGCGGCCTGTGGGGTCCTGGTGAGCTGCCCCCCACCCAGGCCAAGCAACGCCGCCCTTGGTGGTGGTCACAGGGTGCTCCAGTTTTAAAAAGTGCTCGGGTGGTGCTACTGGGCACCGAGGGCGAGCCATTCTCCAGATGAGCACTTCTAGCCTGGGTGGGCAGGAGGATCCCCGGGAGCCCCTGCTTCGTGGGTCTGGGGGAGTCCACTCTCCACCTTTAACAAAATTTGCCAATTTGCCAAATGACCAATTTGTCTGCATAACTGGATTTTCTGTGTGATTTGCTAAACACAATAGTTAGTAGCTTATTAAAGGAAGTTCACTCTTGCTGAAGATATTTTATCTGCAGAAAGCCAATTACCAGCATTTCATTTAAGAATTTGAGAGTTTGTGCAAGCTTCTCATTTACATGTGAGACCTTCCAGTTCATTCGATTGATTTGATACTCGGCAGAATGGTTCTTGAGGAATGGGCTGCTCTAGGAGTCCATAGAGGAGCCTCTCACACAGCCTGGGGGCTGAGAGTAGGACTACTGAGCTTTGGTAAGCCTCCAGCTCTCCTGGAACTCCTCAAACCTATCGGGCTCTCCACCTCTTTTACATTTGCATGATTTGCTACTAGAAGGGTTTGAAAGCTGTGACTTTGTGTTGAAATTCTGTATTTGAGAATCAGGAAGTTCAGAGGAGCTGAGCAATTTGCCCAAGATTGCACAGCCCAGATAGATGCTATATGTCATGCAGTGGTAACTCATGGCAAAGCAAGGCCCTTGATTCAGCAGGATCTGATGCTCACCTTCCTAGGGGAAAATCACTTGACTAATAGCTCAGAAGCAGCCCAACCTGAGGGGGGAATCCGTCCCCTTCATATCCTTTAAAACCCTAGTAGCATTGACTGTTTTCCTCTGAGGGTTCCCTAACTCCATACCCCATCTCCATCCATGGCAGGGGTGAAAAAGGACGCTTGTTAAACTTGGACCTGTCAGGGGCCTCAGAGGCCAGAGAACCATTCCTCTGCCTCATTTCCAAAAGGGGACCATGCTCCTGCAGCTGTGAATGGCCACTGAGCTGAGCCATGTCCCAAGGCTGACCCTGCAGGCAGCAGCTGAGAAGCCAGGTGTGCCACTGGGCTGTCACCGGAGGCAGGGCTGCCTCCATCCTGGGGAAGCCTCCTGAGCATCCGGTCCAGGCAGGTGGGCAACATGTGGTCCCTGAGCAGATGAGGCACTGAGCCCCGTCCCTGTGAGGGGCTGGAGAGCTAGGAGGACCCAGTGTCCCAGGCCCCCACACTTCTCAGCGCCTGGGCTCTCCCACGCAGGAAAGGCAGGCATCCGGGACTAAGAGCAGCAGTGACCAGAACTTTCTGCTGGGGGTTTGGGGAGTGGAGCAGGTGGTGGGGCTTGGGCTGGGCCTGAACCCCACCCTATGGAGCCCAGCTCCACAAAGGAGGAGACTCAACCATGCCCCGGCAACCTATGGGGGCACAGGGGCAGGCGTGGTGCCAGCCTCCGTCTTAGCTTGAGGCCTTTTCAAAGGCAGTGTACGGAGCCCCATGGCAGATGAATGTGCACCACTGCTGAGACCCTGAGGCTGACAAATGTGGGGACTTCCACTGCCACATTCGAGGGTCAGACGTGGGTGAGGTCAGAGCTGCATGTTCCTACCCTGGAGGGCCCAGCCAGGCCACACTCATCCATGGGACACTGTAGCCTGGCACTCTGGACCTGGCGCTCCAGGTTCAAATGCAGCTCCAGCTTCCCTCCAGCTCTGCTGCCCGTTCCCCAATCTGGGCAGCAAGGCCAGCCTTGACCTAGTGCCCCCAGGCAAATGGACGAGGCCTAGCAGAGGGTGCTGGTGTGCAGTGGGAGTCAGAGTTCCTGTCATTGAGGAGGCCCCCTGTGGCGAGGAGGCCACACAGGCTGGGAAGTTATGTCTCATCTAAACAAGGACTGAAGATCTCTGCTGGGGGTAGCGGGTGCCCAGCAGGGTGGCAGGTGGCTGGCCTTGTGACGCATGTGGCCGGAATGCGCAGCAGCCAGCCCTGCACCAGCGGCCCCCAGGGCCTCTAATTGGAAGTGGGGTTCACTGTTTCCGAGAGGCCTGTGGCAGCGACGCCTGCCAGCAGCCAGCCTGGGTGGTGGCAGGAATGAGCTTTCAGCCCTAATTAGAAAACAGCTGAAAACCAGACCTCCCGTCTGACGCAGGCCATTAGCCCTAATCCTGCTGATGGCGCTCTGCCCTCTGCCCTCGAAGTCCCCACTGCAGTGTGAAGGGGTGAGGGCATCACCATCACCTGCTGGCTCCTGGGTGGGTCTGTGCCAGGCTGGGTCCCCAGCATGTGGCACCTTGTAGCTATCAGTATGCAGCCCTCTGCTGCCTGGCACCCCTGGAGACCTCGGGAAACTGCTCTCAAAGAGTTTCTGTTTGAAGGCAGAACAAGTCCATTCAGACATATAAAAAGCCCCAATTTCAGAAACAGCATGGACTGAAGGTGGGCACTGTGAAAGATGTAGCTAGCCCTGTGCAGTGGTGCACACTGTCATCCCAGCTACTCCCAGTTACTGGGGAGGCTGAGGCAGGAGGATCACAAGTTTGAGGCCAGCCTGGGCAACTTAGCTAGACCCTGTCTCAAAATAAAGTATAACAATGGCCGGAAGTGTATCTTAGTGGTAAAGTGCCCCTGGGTTCAATCTCCGGGAATATTCCCGCCCCCTCCCCCTTTCTGTTTTACACACACACACAGATGCATACACACGCATACACAGGCACACATGCACACACATAGGTACCTAGTATAGGATGTCTGCCATATACTTTTAAAAAGAGAGAAAGAGAGAGGGACAATGAGAGGGAGAGAAAGAGAGAATCAATTTTATTTAGTTTTTCATGTGGTTTTGTTGGTCTGACGTTCAGTTGTGTACATGGTGCTGGAGTTTGAACCCAGGTCCTTGCACTCCAGTTCCCTGCTGTATGCTATTAAGTGGGGGGGGGGGGAAGCCCTGTTTATAATATAAAATAATGTAGAGTGTGTATGAGTCAGCTTAGGCTGCTATAACAAAACACCACAGGTGGGGTGCCTTAAATAGCAGACTTATTTTCTCATAGTTCCGGAGGCTGTGTGTCCAGCATCAGAGCGCTGGGGTGGGTTCTGACGAGGCCTTGTTTTCTTGATTGCAGAGGCCACTTTCTGCTGTGCCCCAACGTGGCCTTTTCTCAGTGTGCAAGGGAAGTGAGGCCTCTGGTGTCTTCTCATGAAGACACAACCCATCTGCTTCATTTGGACTCTCTTCAAGGAACCACAACCTCATGCAAACGCAGCTGCTTCCTTAAAGGCCTGGTCTCCAAATATAACCTTCAACATATGGGTGAGGGGTGCGGGGCACCTGTAACCGCGTGATCTTGTTTGGGTAAAAGGGTATATATGTGTGTAACAGACGTGTTGTTATTGTTGCTTTTTACAATTGTTCTGAGGGCGGATCTGGGGCGCTCAACCCCTGAACCACAACTCCACTCCTTTTTTATATTTTATCTTGAGAAAGGGTCTCACTAAGCTGCTCAGGGCGTTGCCAGTTTGCTGAGGCTGGCTTTGCTCTTGCCATCCTTCTGCCTCGGCCTCCTGAGCTGTGTGTACTACCATGCCTGGCATTTTGGGGCTTCTGATCATTGCAGGGATCTCCAGGCTGTGGGGAACTGGTGAGTGCCCACTCTGCCTGCTGGGTGGAGCTCCCAGGCACAGTCTGGGAGCCAGGGACTGGAAGGCCACCATACAGGTAGCAGGACCCCCACGTGGTCAGGAAAGCTGAAGAGCCTGAGAGGTTCTCCCAGGAAACTGACAAGCAGCGGGGTTCCAACTGGGGGAGGAGGCAGAGTCAGCCAGGGTTGGGAGGATCAGGAGCAGAAGAGGCCCTGGGAACCAGCTGTGGGGAGCTGTGAATTGGGGGTTCCACAACCACACCTGGGCTTCTGAGGGGGAAGGGGCCCCAGCACATATTAAATAGTTTAATCTTAGACAAAGATCTAAGAGAAGAAAGCGCATAAACATTTAACGAGGGCTGTGCTGTGTGTAGGGTGGCAGTGAAGGCCCAGGTGGGGACAGGGATTGTTTCCTCGTCAGTTGGTGTGTGAGCTGAGTTTTTGCAGTACGCGCGTGTGTTTCTTACATAATCGTGAAAACAGTAGCTCAGCTTTCTTTTAATAAGTGCATCAACTATGGCAGCCACGGTGTGAATGGAAGGATTAGCTACTGCTCTGGTGTGAGTGTTTGTAGATTTCCAAAACTGACACCACGTCGAAGTCCTACCACCAAGGTGGTGGTTTTAGGCAGTGAGGCCTTTGTGGAGTGATTAGGGGCGATTAGGCACAATTTGCCACAGCAACGAAGGCCAGATGAAAAACTAAATAAAATTTGATTCTGTCTCTCTCTGTCTCTCTCTCTCTCACTGTCTCTCTTTAAAAAAAAAAAAAAATGGCCCCAGAGAGCTTGCCTGCCTCCACAGTGTGGGGATACATGAGGACCAGGAAGAAGTCTCTCTCACAGGCACCGAATCTGGACTTCCTCATCTCCAGGACGGTGAGAAACACATTTTTTCTGTTAATAAGCTGCACAGTCTGTGGTGTTTTGTTATAACCACCCAACATAGTAGGTCAGCTGTTAGGCACCCACTATGTGCTCTGCACTGTTGTAGACCCAGGGATCAAGTGGACAGGCAATATTCTAGTGGAAGAGGCGGACAGCAAGCAAGTGCGTCCACCATGCAATGCAATGTATAGACCCGTCTGCAAAAGAGAGAGCAGGAACTGGGGAAGAGAGGAAGAGAAAGGAGCAGGGGCAGCGGCCCGAGACACGTTTGGGGGCGAACAAGGCTATGGGTGGCTGCAGCAGAGTGGGTACAGCAGAGGCAGTGCCCTGGCAGCTCTGAGTCCGGTGCTGCTGCCCACTCGCCAGCCACCTCGCCAACCCTAGGGGCACAGCCTCCAGGGATCCCTGTGGGGGTAAACGTGGCCCTGTGTTGAGGGACCTCAGTCCGTAGGGTTGCCCTCGACCTAAACAATAGATGTTTGTTTTGCACAGTTCTGGAGGCTGGAGGTCCAGGGCCGAGGTTTCCGGAGAGAGCCCTCTTCCAGGTTTGCAGGCGCTGCCCCTGGCTCTGTTCACCTGGCCTTTCCTCCCTGTCCAGCGGTTTAGGACCTGGGCTGTCAGGGTTGCTGGTGGGATGGGCCAGCTCTGGCTTGGGAGGAAAAAGGAGTGGCTGGGCTGGGCTGGGCACTCCGGGCATTTAGCAGACAGAGGCCTGAGATGCTGCCAAATGTCCTCTGATGCAGAGGACAAACCCCAACAGAGAGCCACCAGCCCAGAGTGACAATGGGGCTAGGGCGCGGGGCTCGCTCGGCGCTGGGCTGGGTGAGTCCTACCTCTTGGAGATTGTCCTGGGCCTTATGCAATGTGTGCGCAGGCACCCACACGCTCCTAACCCGGAGCTATTCAGGAGGAGAGTGTCACTTAATGCACAGCAGATGCCACCTCTTCCTCTGAACACACTCGGGCCAGTTCTGAACTGCCTCCTCCTTGTCCACAAGGTACTTCTCAAGTCAAAGAGGTTTTTGCAAGCATTGCCCCTCTCTGCCCCCCTTCCTGCTTGCTCCCTGCTTCTCTGGGAGAAAAGTGCCCCTAAATGTTAGTTATTATCATGGTGACAAGATTACCAGGGGATTGTATCCAAAATATGTTATTCCAAGTACAATCAATCAGGATCTTCAGGGGGGGAACGAACAAGCTCATCTCATTTACTCTAAAAGCTTCCCCCTTTAGAACCCCGTTTCCTGCCCCAGAGCCCCCAAGCCTGCTCCCAGGCCTGAGGGAGGCTTCTGTCCCTGAGAAGGGCGGGCACGAGGGTGGTGTCCAGGACTCAGAGCCCTTACCAGGGCTCCTTCCTCCTTCCCCAGGAGCCAGCACTCTTGGGAGTATGTCTGCCGTTTTTCATTTCACTCTCCAAGGGCATCTTCGTTTGTCCTTCCCAGGCCCGCAGACATTCACACGGTTGAGACCATTGCTTCCTTTCTCTCTGGTTCCATTCTCATTTCCTTCTGAGTCCTCAGGGTGGAGGGAGAGCTTGTGGGGGGCAGGCACTGATCCTGAGGGTGTCCCTCCCTTCCCTTCTGCCAAGCCTGCTCGCCTGCTCTCTTCCACAGCAGCAGAGCCGTGATGATCTAGAAGTGCATCTCTGTCTGCAGAATGAGCCTCCTGAAGCCCCATCAACTTGCTAGACCTCAGGAGAGCAGGCTTTGCTGGACCGGGCCCCACTAGACAGCAAACACAAACGTGTTCGCAAGAAACTGACAGTCATTGAGTTGCATTAGCTGTGCAAAACCACTTCCAAAGCACTCATCTTCTTTTAAAAAAGAAATTCACAAGAAATTGAATTGTACAGAAAAATGCAAAAAAGGTACAACTAACAATCATATCGTTGCCACTTAAATTAACAGCTGGCAGCATCTTCTGTTTTCTTCCATGCATTAAAAAAATCATGAGTAGCGGGATAAAGTCCTTTTGGAACTGTGTTGCCCAGTTCCCTTTCGTTCCCTCATTCGGCTGGGCGAGTCAGTCTCCTGCAGGAGCTTGTGGGGGATGCTTCCCGTCTGCAGTGAGCATGCGCACACGGGAGCACAGGGCCCACTCGGAGGATTCCTATGTGTGTGCGTGCTTTTAAAACGACACACGTTGTTCTGTACTTATCGTCTGTTATCTCACTTTTCTTATCCAATCTTGCTTTTTGAGATCCAAGTTGACATATGATATGGGTCTTAGACACACACATGCAGAGTGAGCTTCCTCATCCCCATATTACAAATGCTTCCAACTCTGAAAGTTTCGGAGCACTAACATGAAAGTTACACACCTGACCTCATGCTATGGGTTGCAATCAAAATACAGACATACAGGGCTGGAGCGGTGGCTCAGCTGTTATGGCGCTTGCCTGGCATGCGCAAGAATGCAGGTTCGAACCCCAGCACCACGTACACAACAAAGTGTCGGAGCAATGAAAGCCACATGAAAAACTAAATAAAATTGATTCTATCTCTCTCTCTCTGTCCCTCTCTCTTAAAAAAAAATAGAGGCATATGATATGGTTTACTCAGCATTCCTCAAGTGGAGAAAACCTTTCCAGACTCTTTTGCTTGCAACAAACTTAGTTTCATGCACAGAATTATATTTTTGTCGTTATTTCTGTTTTTTGGTGCTAGGGATGGAACCCAGGTGTGCTTAACCACTGAGCCATATCCCCAGCACTTTTTATTTTTTGTTTTGAGATAGGTTCTTGCTAAGTTGCTCAGGGCCTCGCTAAGTTGCTGAGACTGGCTTTGAATTGCCATCCTCCCAAGCTGCAGGGCTAATAGGTGTGTACCACTGCACCTGGCTTCATTCACAAAACTGTCTAAAAAATTGTATAAAATGACTTCTGGGATGTGTTTAAGGTGTATATGAAATATACATGATCTTGTGTTTAAGGTGTATATGAAATATACATGATTTTGTGTTTAGACTGGAGTCCCATCCTCACAATATCTTTATACATATGCAAAAAATATATATGTAAAAATCCCCAATTCTGAAAAGATTCAAATTGCAAACCCTTCCAGCCCCAAGCAAGGGACCCAGCCTCTGCTTCCTTTGGAGTTCTGTCAAGTGTTCCCGCTATGAAAGCTGTGCTTACTGGACATCCAGGTGGCTTTTGCCCTAATTCTGCGTGGCTGTGTCTGCACCTGTTGCCCTGAGCACGAGCAACATGGCTTTCCATTGGGAGGGATGGGTTGTGCCTCTCAGCTCTACTGGGTTGTGCTAGTCAGCTTCCCATCACTGGGACAAAATATGGTCACTTGGCCCTGTTGCTTAGGCCTGCCATGGGGCAGTGCACCATGGCAGACTGTGGTGAAGGAGGCCTCTTCACCCCATGTGGCCAGGAAGCAAAGAGACAGATGGGAAAGGGCCAGGTCCCAGTGACCTAAAGTCCTTCTAGTAGGCCCCGCCTTGAAAAGGCTCTACCACCTCCCAACCATGCCACAGCTGGGGACAAAGCTTTCAACTCATGGACCTTGGGAGGACAGTCAAGATCCTGCCAAATGGCTGCCACCGTTGAATTCCCTCCTGCCACTCCTCCAAATCCCACCATTCCTCTGATCACTCCTGAGCAGCCTCAGCTTCCCTGGAGATCGGCCTCGCTCCCGCCTTCCCGGGTTTCCTCCTCTACTGCTTCCTTTCCCGGCTCCTTTTCCTGCCTCCTTCTCTCTTGGGTGCTCCCTCAGAGCCTTTGCCCCAGCAGTGCTGGTCTTGGTTTACACCAGGAGCCTCATGTCCACTCTGAGGCTGATGTGGCTGAGATGGGTCTCATTTGGCCAGTGTGATGTGCTGGAGGTGGTTTGAGCCTGAGTCCTCTGCCCCCACGTGCCACTCCTTTGTCTTATGCCAATCAGATTGACACCTGCTTGGCGTGTGTGGTGGAGACACAGGCTGGCTCACTCCAACCTCCTTCTAGAATGTCTTCCTCTCTGGAAGTGGCTGATTTCCCAAGCCCTGCAGGTGTGGCTTTGGATGGGACCCAGAGTTATGCAGATGCGGTGGCTTGGGACTTCAGTTCACAACAGAGTTAAGTGGGGAGACTTGCATCTGCTGGTGGATTCCAACAGACAACGTGGCTCTGGAGTCAAAAGCCCTTGGGGCTGCTTCCCCACTCCCTGGCCACCAGAGGTGAGGACCTAGAGCCCTCAGCTGCGTCCCGCATCCTCAGCTTCCAGATTATGGCGGAAGCCGCAATTCCCCTCACTCAGTGGCCCAGTTCTGTGGAGGTTTTTCGGAATCTTGTCTCAGTATAGATAGATCACCTATTCCTCTGTCCCTTCCGATGACTTGGTAAGCACCTGACTTAAATTCACTTCTACTTGAACCAGCTAGGACGGGCGCTGTTCTCTGCAAGGGCGCCCAGGCTGACAGAGTCCCTGAGCGAGGGGAGTCTCTGGCCTCTGATTTATTTCCTCTCTTCCTTTCTCCGAGAGCACACTCTGACTGCAACTTCATTCCATCATTTATTGAACCACCAAAAATACGTAGTAAGCATCTACTAGGCACGTACCACTGTGTGGGTAGGAAGTATAGGGTAGTGAAGTAAGGATGCTCACACCAGACCTGGGAGTGTCACACCAGGCTGCAAGTGGCTCAGTCGTAGAGGTTTGCCTGGCTTGCCCGAGGCCCTCACTTCCCTCCCCATTCTGCCAACTCACATTCCCAGGGCCCCTCTGTAAGTTCTGGGGTCATTGTGAGCCTTACTAAGTCTGTGATCTGAGACAAGCCCAGAGGAAGAGGGTGCTACCCAAGAGAGTCCCTGGTGGCCTGCAGTGACCACAGGGGGCAGGAGCATCTGCCTCACTGGTGCTGTCCAGCTGGGAGTCCTGGCATCTGGGCCCCAGAGGGCTGATAAACTGCTGCTTCCTCCCAGGATAAGGTGCCTCATCGGCCTGGGGGACAGAAATAGCCACTGCTTCCCCTGCAGCTGAGCTTGATTCCCATCCGCAGGGCTGTGACCAAGCAGGCCATTTGGTTTTGCATAAAAAGGATGTTCTAAATATCGAGATCTGTCCTGCCAAAAGGGAGCAGAAATATCTTTGACTGTAAATGAGCCCGGGCACTTTCAGGGATGAACAAGCTTTCTTTTTTTCTCTTTGGAGTCACAAAGAAGCTTATGAATTATTTAACCTGGATTTCAAAATATGGAAGATTGCTGGAGATGGAAGGACCTTTCATAATGATAAGAGAAACAAAAAACAAAAAAGTCAATCCATCGAGAGACATGACATTCGTCACCGTGTATGCACCTATAAACAGAACTTCAACAAATGAGGAACAAATAAGAAGCCACAGCATTATCGGGAGAAGCAGACAGATCCACTATCGTAGCAGGAAATTACTCTTCTCTTAGTAATTGATAGAGCAAATGATCTTCAGTAGACAAAGGCCATGGAAGATGAGGACGTGCTAGCAACAGCTGGACCCCGCTGACATTACGGAGCAGTCTTTTTTTCTATGCAAATGGGACATTCACCGAGACACACCAAACGCTGGGCCACAAGACAAACGCAGTCAATTTCGAAAGGGGAGAATGATAGAAAGTACATTCCCTAATCCAAGTGGAATCACACTCGAAATAAGAAACAAGATATCCAGGAAATCTCCAAATACACAATTTACATAATCCATTGGTCAAAGAAGAACTCACAAAGGGAATCAGAAAGCACCCCAGGTCGGTGGTCTTGGGAGTAGGTGTGGCCAATCTCCCTGCCTACCCAGGGCTCTGCCATTTTCGTCGCTGAGAGTCCCTTGTCCTGAGAATCCCCTCAGCTGTGCGAAGCAGGCTGGTTGGTCGCATCCTGAAAGGTCCTGGTGTGGACCACAGCGTGAGTCACGTGGTTACCATGGGAACTCGGCTTCTCCTTTCGTGTAGATGGCCTCGGTGGCATCATGAAAGATCAACTCCAGTATTTGGCTCTATCGTGTCACCATGTGCTTGTTACTTCGTCTTTCTGGGCCCCAATTATGCAATATACCAAACAAGGGTTCATATTACCTACCTTACACAAATTTTTAAAATTGACAAATAAATGAAATGGTGCAGCCATGGTGCCTTCACAAAGGTGCCTACATTAGCCTGTTAAAAACAGATGCTCAGCTACAGGACAGGAACAGGCGCTGGAAATGGGTGAGTCTAAATGCCCTAGTTAACATTGCCGTCATCAGTATCAGGATCGAAATAATCAATATCTTGGGACATGTGCGATGAGCCTCTCACTGTACTAACTGCTTTTGAAGCATCTTATGAAGAAAGGCCCAGAGAAGGGCAGCGACCTCCCTACAGTAACACAGGAAGTCACAAGGAGATATGGCCTAGCTTCCAGTTCTCTTTGGCTCAGGGATCCTTCTCTAATATCTTAGGGAGGGGTTTCTTGGTTTCAGGGTGTATCAGAAAACAGAGCTGAAGTGTTTGGGCAGGTCCCAGAAGCCTAGATCCCTTTCTTTCCCAAAGGTGCCCCTACTACATTTTTTGAGAGGATTGTGGGACCAGGCTGGCCTAAAGAGACCCAGGGATGGGAGGGCTGTGTTCTTGCCACAGTTTAGGTAGAGGGCACAGGACTGTGTTGACCTCCAGGTGGGTCTCTGGTGACTTCCCTGTTTCCTTCTTCTCTTCCACAACCTATTTTCTCCACATGATTGAGGATAGTGGTAGATGAGCAGGGTATCTAAGACTGGGACAATAGGTAAGACGTCAACATTAGCTGATAGATTCCTTGGTTGAGGAAGCTGGAAGAAACTCAGTGGTCCAGCTGGAAGTTGAGGAGAGAAAGAATTGGAGGAGGAAAGGAATCAAAGAAGAGGGGAGATAAGAAAATGTCAGAACTGGGTGTTAGATCCAAGATGCACTTGAATTGCCTGCTGTTATGGTTTGGATACTAGGTGTCCCCCAAAAGTTCATGTGGGAAACAATGAGAAATGATTGGGTTTGCGAGCCTTAACCTAATCAGTGAATTAATCCTCAGACAGGGATGAACTGAGTGGTCACGGAAGGAAGGTAGGGTGTGGCTGGAGGAGGTGGGTCATTGGGGGTGTGCCTTTGGGGTACACATTTTTGATCTGGCGAGTGGAGTCTCTCTCTCTTCCTGATCATCATGTGTGCCGCTTCCCTCTGCCACACTCTTCCACCTTGATGTTCTGCCTCACCTCGAGCCCCAAGGAGTGGAGCCAGCCTTCTATGGACTGAGACCTCTGAAACCGTGAGCCCCCTAACCTATTCTTCCTAAAATTGTTCTTGTCAGGTCCTTGAATCACTTTTCAGTAATTAGCTCACTGGATGGGTTAAGGCTCTTATAACCCAATCATTTAACCTCAGCCTTCCTGTAATGTTGCGCATGACATTTTAGGGGACACCTCACATTGAAACCATAACATTCTACCCCTGGGCCTCCAAATTTTTCTCACAATGCAAAATATATTTAGTCCATTTTCAAGAGTCCCCATGGTCTCAACAGTTCCAAGACTGCCCCAAAGTTCAAGTCCAGATCTCTGAGAGTCAAGGCAAACTCTTGGCGTGAGCTTCTGTAAAAATCCAATCAAATTACATATGTCCAATACATAAAGGCACATAGTAATTATCTCCATTCAGAAAAATAAGGGCTTAGAAAGAAGGGATGGGACCAAAGCAAGACCAAACATCCGGGCAAAAGAGTCCTGTCGTTCCATGTCCGGCATTGGGAGCACGTGGCATCACAATGTTCTGTCCTAAGAACTTGTGCAGCTCCGTCACTTCGGCCCTGCTGCTTGCAGGCCACATGGTCTCTTTTGGCTCGTGTGTGTTCAATTCCCACGGCTTTCCTCCAGGGGTGTTCCACGGTGCTGGCATCTCTTGATCTCAGGGGTCTCCACTGCACCCTTGGCTTCCTCCTCCCATCTCCATGCATTGCCCCCTCAGGGCTGCCCACAGGGACTCTGACCCTGGGACACTTTGCCAGGCCTCCAGATTTTCCTTTGAAATCTCGGTGGAAGCCTCCCTGACCCCCAAACTCCATCACCCTGCAGAACCAGCACCACGTGGTTGCTACCAAGGTCTGCTGCTGTCTCCAGCAGTCGCCAAGCCCTTAGGGACCCTGGCTGCAGCAGACTCTGAGTGCCTGGGTGGCTGAGCACATGGAAAAACCTTTCTAGGCCCTCTCGTACAAAAAGGGTGTCCCGTTGGTCTTTTCTTAAAGGAATATTTACTCCCTTGAGCCTGAGCTGGACATGGTCTTGCCAATTCCTGAGATTCCCTCAACCCATCTTTCTTTTTGCCTCTGAGAAAAGTCTTTAGCATTTCGTTAGTGGAAGTGACCTTTTTAACAACTTCCTTAGCCCCACTTTTACTCCAGTCTTTCAAGTCCAAGTGTTTCAGATCTTTTCACTCTGCTTTCTGCTCCTGAATATCACCATAAATTTGGCTAACGGCCACCATCAATACCCATGCCACCACCTCAATACTATGCTGCCTAGAGATTTCTTACCCCATATTAAGAAGTCCATCACTTTTAAAATCAGTTCTGCAGAAAGTCTTAGGATATGGACAAAATGCAGACAACCTCTTAGCCAGAATGTAACAATTTCCACACAGTCCTCCTCCTGGAAAACCACGAGCCCTGTTTTTACTGTCCACAATCCCATCAGCATTCTGGTCTTCTCAGCTCCCACTGGAATCACCCATTAAGCTCCACTTGCAACAATCTAAAGCTTTTCCTGCTTCTATCACTAAGATTTCCAGAATTCCTCCAACAATTTCCAAAAAGGTCCAAAAGTTTTGTAAACCACCTGAAGAGGACAGTCGCTGCAACAGCCCCACTTTGTGGAACTTCTGTTTCCCTCAGCTTTCCACTGCTGTGACTAAGGGGTCCGATATATCAGAACTATTTCAGGAGGAAAAGTTTATTGAGAGGTCTCACGGGTTCAGAGGTCTTATTCCATAGATAGCTGGCTCCAAACTCAGGGATTGGGGTGAGACTGAACATCATGGTGAAATGCACGGCCCCAGGGAGCAGAGAGAGACTCCACGCCAGATCCAAAATACATACCCCAAAGGTACCCTCCCCAGGCGCCCCGCCTGCCTTCCGTTGCCAGTTAATCCCTACCAGTGGGCTAACTCACCATTCACTTTCGGCTTCTGTGACCCAGTTGTCTCACCTCAGCCTTACTGCATTGTCACGTTTGAATTTTTAGGGGACACCTCACATTCAAACCATAACATGCATTTGTGTTTCTGGGATTTCTTGAGTGGGAGCCACTAAGAAAACTCCAGCAGTTAAGAGCCAATCATTGACCTGCCAGCTGTAGAGGTGGTCATTAGGACAATGATGAAACTGAAAGTGACACTCAGACCTTTATTGTCTCACTGTGACAGTGTAAGCAAGAAGCCCACAGGAGAAAGGAACCAGCTGCCCACAGACTGGCACTGGGTGAGGGTTGTGTGGCATGCAGAGCAGATGGGGGGCTTGTCTTCCGCTGAGGAGCCCTGCCTCTGCGGACCAGAGGGGATTT
>PVKS010002681.1:0-114588 GCA_004027875.1 Aplodontia rufa | reverse complement strand
TTTTTTTTTTTTTGTTTTCAATTTCATTGATTTCGGCTCTGATCTTGATTATTTCCTTCCTTCTGCTGGGTTTGGGGTTAGCTTGTTCTTCCTTTTGGAGGGCTTTGAGATGAAGTGTAAGCTTGTTTATTTGGGATCTCTCTTCATTTTTAATGCGGGCACGCAATGCTATGAATTTTCCCCTTAGGAAAGCTTTCATGCT
Organism: Aplodontia rufa; assembly: GCA_004027875.1. Lineage (NCBI taxonomy): Eukaryota > Metazoa > Chordata > Mammalia > Rodentia > Aplodontiidae > Aplodontia > Aplodontia rufa. Next base: position 114,386 of record PVKS010002681.1, on the reverse strand, counting down.
GTCCCAAAGGTTTTGATATGTTGTGTCTTCATTTTCGTTCTCTTCCAAGAATTTGTGGATTACTTCTTTCATGTCTTCTTGGATCCATTCTTCATTTAATAGGGTATTATTCAATCTCCAGTAATATGTGTGTTTTCTGTTATGATGTCACCAAGCATGTTACCTATGACTTCTTAGCATGTGTTAGAATACCACCACATAGCATAAAAAGAAGGTTCAAATTGACTTTTATGTGACAAGTTATATAGACAAATATCAATACCTATGGTAATTGGGACATTACGCTGTAAGACAACAATAGAATTTTTCTGTTGTTTCTCATTTAACCAGTTTCAATTGTTATTTTTAAATTCATGTGCACCAAGAGTAATAATACAATAAATAATTCTTCTCTTTGATTAGAACTGATTCAAATTTTCTTCTAGAAAATAAGTTGGCAAGTGTTCAAAACAGGGAGCAATTGGTAAATGTTAAAGTAACAATCATCTTTGCAAGGTAGAATGATTTCCCATCCTAAGGTGGAAACCACACAGAGTTAAGGATATTCCAGCTTTGGCATCCTTTCAGATGTCTATTTCTATATACTTGCCAATTCACTGGGAACTTTCTATCCTGAAAATAGATCATTGTAATGTCTTCAGTAAGAAAGCCTATTGTTGAATTAATGCCAGATTTATCTGTGCTTCTAAAATTATTATGAATGTTAGCACAGCTATTAATAATGGCACTTTGTAGTTTTCAAAGAGCTTTCATTTATATTGCCTCATTTAATCTTTCAGCAACTGGGAGATGGGTAAAGACCTGTTTGATCACTCTCGTTGCACATATAGAAACTGAATCCTAAAGATGGAATCAACTCAGCCAGTTACACAACTGGAAACTGTCATCCATAATCTTTTCAATTAAAAAATAGTAAAATAGTTATTAAACATTTGCTTAATATTTGTAAACATTTGTCACTCTCACCCCCTGCTAACAGTTACTGTGTTCTGTGTGCTTGTGACAGATAGTTTAACTGCCCTGTATTTAGAAGTCCGAACAAAATTTCAAATGTAGAGAAGTGAAACTGTAAATTTTATACTCAGATATTACTAAAAAGAGTTTATTGTGTAAAGTTGAAGTCTTTGTTTAAAATGGTTACTTTACAATTCCTCAGTACTATTATTTTTATTCTTATTTCACATATTCTTTGTATAAATAGTAAAGGTAACAGATTGGTTACAGTTTGTACTAAAGTCCATATTTGAGTGAATGTTGTTTTTAAAAATAAGTCATTGATATCACAGAGCTTTTATAGTTATTTCAGAGATCTAGATAACTGGTTTATCATTATGCAGCTACTATTGGTTAGATATTAAGTTATATGCTGAGTATACCTATGGCACAGAGAAAAACAATGAGTAAACTAAATAATGTGTTAGATTTTATAATACTGGGAGCACAACAGTGTTTTGAAAAAGGTCAAATTAAACCTTTAATATATGATAAATTTAGGAAAAATGTTTCACTGAGCTAAGTACAATTCGATCATATGTGTAAAGGAACCAAAAACGGTAAAGCAATTCAATAGATGTACAAACATTTGGATGATTTTATGATGGTTTATTTGTTAATTATGACTGGAGATAACGATATTCTGTTATGTGTGTCAAGAGTAGAAGTTAGTGCAATTCAGAGCTAAATTGAAAGTGAAGACTTCAGTGATTTGTAATACTATTTCCAATTTGTGAGGTCACCTGTTATAGTGACAAGATTGCAGTGGACAGTTGAAGTGGAATACATCACGGTTTATGAAAGTAGTTTCAGATTTTGTGGCATGTCATAGGAAAGTTATTTTTAGCAAATACTATTTTTTAAGGAAAAAAAGGGAGAGAACGAAAGAGAGAGAGAGAGAGAGAGAGAAAATCCTTTGTATTTATTTTTTCATCTGGTTTTCATTTCTCTGACACTTGGTTGTATATGTGGTGCTGGGGTTTGAACCTGGATCCTTGCACATGATAGGCAAGAATTCTTACTGCTGACTCATAGCTCAAGTCCCCTTACACTATTTTTTTTAATAAATTGCTATTATTCTTCTTCCTTTGACATTACAGCAAAAATTTAAAATACAGAAACAATAATAAAAATCACACTTTACAAATTATAATTCACTACTGTTGAAAAATAATGAACTACTTTATTACTTTTCCATGATTAAAAATATTTCAAACTTGTGCAAATCAAATAATGTATTTCTTCTGATGTTCAGGTGTTACAAGTAGCATTTGTTTCAGCAGTAAGAACATATAATTTATCATTACTCAAGGTATATTTTATTTATGGTAATTAATTTCATTCATTCTGGAAAGAACACCATATTTCACCCTTCTTTCCTTTAGGAATTCCTTCTGAACATTCATTTTTATAATTACTGCTCTGCTTTTAATACACTACTTAAATATTAATTGCCCAAAGAAATTCAACAATCATTTGTTGAGGAACTACCACGGGTTTTGGGGGAATCTGTAAAATATAATGAGATGATCAAAACCAGATCCTCAAAGAGAAGACAGTTTACTGAGGGATCTACCACAACTATAACAATAATCATAAAACAGATTTATTCATTTTTCAATTATTACTGTAATAAAATACCACAAATTAAGGCACTTACAATTATACAAATATGTCTTTCGATTCTTTAGATTCAAAGTTCAAAATCGATGGGTTTCTTGGGGCTAACATCAAGGCGGTCATAGGGATATGTTCCATTTGAAAGCTCTAGGAAGTAATCGAGTCCCTTGCCTTTTGTAGATTCTGGCAGCAGCCTGTATCTCTTGGTTTGTGACTTCCTGCCTTCTTCAAAGCTAGCAGTTGCATCACTTCAGCCAGAGTTTCAGACACACATCTCTCACTCTGACACCTCAGCCTCTGTTTTCTTTTCTTTCTTTTTCTTTTTTTCTTTTTGATGCTGAAGATTGAACTCATGGGCACTTTACTGCTGAGCTACATCCCCAATCCTTTTCTATTTTATTTATTTTTTTTTTTTTTATTTTGAGACAGGATCTCTTTAAGTTGCTTTGGGCCTCACTAATTTCCTGAGGCACTTTGAGCTGCCTCAGCCTCCTGTGTCTCTAGGATTACAGGCATGCACCACTGTGCCAGGCTTTCCTGCCTGTTGTTCATTAATGAAAATCCTATTATTGCATTGGGTCCACCAAGATTATCCAAGATTATGAATCCATCTCAAAATTCTTAATGTAATCACATCTACAAAGCCCTCTTTTTTCCTTGTGAGAAAACACATTCACAGGTTCTAGGGATTAGGCTATGGACATGTTTTTTGGTAGGTGTGCAAGTTATCCTGCATACCATATACCATACTTGGCTAAGTATGGTAAATAGGTAAGACCTGTAATATCAGAAGCATACATTAACACACCCCAAAATTCGCCATTCAGTTTGTCCTGATCTACTCATATTAAATCATTTAAATATAAGCTAGGCAGATTATAAGGTCAAAAATTAACATATTCAATTAAATAAGGAAGAAAACTTTCCAGTCCCATCTCAGGTTTCAAAAGAAATAAGCAAATATTTGGCAAAGTAAGGTTTAAGCCTTAGTTAATAGACTTACATGTATGTTTTCTGTTGACCGTCACATGCCTGCCATCTCAATGGTGAATCTCTGTCCTCATTCTCCTAGCTCTCAGAAGCATCTGATGCCAATGATCATACTCTTCTCCCTGAAATATGTTCTTAATTTGACATCCAGAACTTTGACTCTCCTGACTTCCTGCTGTCTCATCATCACTCCTCAGTCACATTTACTTTTGTTTCTTAACCCCCTGACATCTGATGGTGGATTACACAGAATAAGTTTTTTGATTTTTCAACCTGCTGAATCTTCTCTACTTGTATCAGAGGATGATCACATATTCTCTGGTTGTCGTAACTACCCACCTGCAGTCTGCCTCTGCTGTAGTTTGTATCTGGCCTGTCCCCCACAGTTTCTTGGGTTGAAGGCCTGGTATCCAGCTAGGGACACTATTGGGAGGTGGTAGGAACTTTAGAAGGTGGAGCCTAATTGGAGGAAGTAGGCCTATGAGGTGAGGGGAGATGACTCTGAAGGGTATATCTTGCCTTTGGCTCCTTCCACTCCCTCTCTTTCTTTGTTTTCTTTCTGCCACTAGGAGAGCAGCCTCCTTTACCACCTGCTCCTACCACCAGGATGTTCTGCTTCCCCTCAGGCCCAAAGTAATAGAGTCAGCTGACCTGGAACAGAAACTTCTGAAACCATGAGCCAAAATAACTCTGTTCCTTTAGATTTTTCTCAGGCATTTTATCACAATGACAGAAAGCTAACTCAGCTCCTCACATTTATTTCCAATCTGGACCTCTATTTACTTAAAGTTCCTGTTTAATATCTGCAGTTGAATGTCCACAGACATCATAGATTCTACACAACCAAAACTGCATGTCTTATTTCCTCGCCCTCATCTCAAAACCAAAGCAAAATAGCTCTAGTAATCATTCTTATCTCAGTGTAATGGTTTAGATAGGAGGCGTCTCCCAAAAGATCATGCATGACACAATGCAAGAAAAGTGTAATCGGTGCATTAACCCCCTAATATGGATTAACTAGGTGGTAACTGTAGCCAGGGAGGGTGTGGCTGGAGGAGGTAGGTGACTACAGGTTTGTCTTTGGGGTATATATTTTGCCCCTGGTAAGTGTAGTTCTCTGTGATTCTTGATTGTCATGTCCCGACCTGCTTCCCTTCTCCACACACTAGCAGTGGAATTTGTCATCCCTGGACCGGGAACTGTGAAACCATGAATGCCAAATAAACTTTTCCTCGCCCTCAGGTCTTTTGGTCACAGTGATGAAGAAGCTGACTAAAACACTCAGTAAATGGTAGCTCTATTCTTGCATATGCACAGGAAAAAGGCAGTACAAGCAACATGACCCTTCCCTTTCACTCTTCATGGTCAACCCATGAGAAAATCCTGCTGATTCTACTTTAATCAGAGTTCCAGAGTAGAAATACTTCTCACTGCATCCTTCACCACCGTTTATCTCTCACTTGGATTATTTCCATAGCTGTCTAAATGGTCTCCCTAATTCTACTACCTCCCAGTCATGCATGCTCAAACCCACCGGACACAGTAATCTTGTAAAAATATGAGTTAAATAATTTAATTAATGAGCCTGTTCACAACCTCTTACTAATTTCCCTGGCTTGTTCTAGGCAAAATCCAAAGTTTATAGTGGCCTATAAACTCCTGTGTTTTATGACTATTTCCTACCTGAATTCATCATATAGCTTTTCACATGCTCTTTCTCCTTCTGGAATATTCTTTCTTTAGATATTTTAATGGCTTGTTCCCTAACAATTTTAAGGCCCTTTCTCAAATGCCAATCTCAAAATTAGATCTACCCTTAGCATAATAAATTTTCCCCCATTAATCCAGAATATCATATTGTATGTTTTAATTTTTTTCATACCAACGAACACAACATAGTATTCTACATCTATTGCATTTATTTATTATTTACTGTACCTGTCTTCTCTCTAGAAAGTAAGCCTCATCATGGAAGAGGTGTTTGCCTGTTTATGGCTACATTTGTAGGAATAGACTCTGGCACAGTGGAGGCCTTTCGGGAATATCTGTTACATGGAGAACAAATCTCACCCAAAACTTAATGTGAAGTAAAATGTGTTCACTACTCACTCTTTCATCCAGAGTCACTAAGAAAAGAAGAGGTGCAGGGGGTTATTTGTCACGCTTGTGTTTAATATCAGGTTTCAAAGGAATTTACAGGCTGGATAAGGGTAGATTGCCAGTGACATAATGGCTTGAGGATTCACTTGGAAGACACAGGAGATGTGAGGGTACGTGCATTTCTGCTGCTGTCTGAGCTCTTGCATCGGCCCACCTCAGTACCATCTGTGGTTCTTTAGTAAGCAAGAGAGTCCTTAAAAATTCTTTCCTACCGTCTGTCAGCAGCTGACAGCAACAAGATTGGTCCTGCTTTTTGTTTAGTCATTTGTTTTCTGTGTGTATTTAATTTTTAAACATCCCAAACCATTACAATTTAATTGTGCATTATTTTCAAAAGTTTGCATTCGGGTCTGGAGCAATGGCTCAGCAGTTATGGTGCTTGCCTGGCATGTGCAAATCCGCGAGTTCAAACCCCAGCATCACGTACACAACCATGTCTTGGAGCAATGAAAGTCACATGAAAAACTAAATAAAAATTGTTTCTTTCTTTTTCTCTCTCTCACTGTCCCTCTCTTTTTGTGCCTTCAATATTTTTACTATCAAATATATACAACTCTATTAATTGTACAATTTACCTTGTGTGCCCACTGAAAATTCTTCATATGCTCAGTTATTCCCACCATAACTCTTAGTAGTTTAAAGATGTTTCATGTTGGAAACTATATGATAATAGTTGATAATAAAATATACTAAAATATATGAAAATCTCTTTTTTTTTTAAAGAGAGAGGGACAGTGAGAGAGATAGAGAAAGAGAGAAACAACTTTATTTAGTTTTTCACATGGCTTTAGTTGCTCCAACACTTAGTTGTGTATGTGGTGCTGGGGTTGAATTCGGCCAAAACCGCTGAGCCACTGCTCCAGCCCCTGAAAATCTCTAAGGTTGACATCTGATAATTAAATTATCCAATAAGGTATTGATAGCAATCTACCATTAGCAAGATAAATTATGTATATATCAATGTTCCTTTTGTTTCATCAGCACCTCCTGAGAGAGGTGGTCACCATAACCCTTTGACCCAGAACAAGCTTCTTACAGCAGAAGAAGAGTAAAGGAGTCACAGGCTTGACTTTGAAACATAAAATCCAAGGCCTGGACAGAAAGGAGATATATTTGGAAGATTGTAGGCTCCCGCAACCTTTATCTCCTCTAATAGTAAGCTTCACCAGACTAGTGAGAAGTGTCAAGAAGTGTAGTTAAAACTGGCATCTTTGCAAAGACTCTCACCCTACCCCAAGTGAGAAGTGATGCCCGAATCCCTTGACATGCTCAGGGAGCGGAGGGCACCTGGGCTCATTTCCTCATTTCCCTCTGGGACCTAGATGTCAGCCAGTCTTCGCATTCTGTCGTTAATCCACAGTCAGGTGCATCTTTCATAAGAAAGTGTTGTCAGATATCACAAATTTTTGAGCTTGATAACATTTTAGAGATGTTGTTGGATTTCATCTTTACGATAACTCTATAAGAACGGATAGGAAAACAGAGATGCAGATAATTAAAGAAAGCTTTCTAAAATTGAACTTCAAGAGACTCTCTGCAGTCAGACCACTTGGGAGTGAATCCAGACTCCATTTCCTGTTAGTGCCCAACTTGGAAAAGTTACTTAATACTTCTGTGCATTGTTCTAACAATGCACAACAATCCTATTTTAGAAGGTATTTTTTTTCTTTTTAGAATTAAAGCAGGCTGCACATGTAAAGTATTTGTCTTAGGTGTACTTAATAAATGTTGACTCAGACGTTATTATGTAGCAGAGTCAGTAGTCACACTGAGGCTTCTGACTCCAGTCTTGGAACACTGTGTATACAGCTCCCCATTGATCTTTTTAATGTAAGGATTGAAGCAGAATGCAATAGGGTTGACCTTCAAGGATAGCACTGTGCAAGGCTGGCAAAGCAAAACTGACACTTCAGGCTTTTCTTTCATGAGAATTTTCCTCTGTTCACCTTTATGTTCTTTTTTCTTAATCCTTCTGTGGAAGAAAGCATTTAGAAATAGCTTTCTATGAATTCCAGTCAGGATCTCTTATATTTGTCTTCTATGAAGGAAGATTTATTAAAATTTCTATAGTGAAATGAAAGCCCTCCCCCCTCACCTAAAAATGTGATGTTTCCTGGAATAGTCTTTCCTCAGAGATATCAATTATTCCTATGAATACATAAATCAGTTTTTGAAATCAGTATCTGTAAAGGAGAAGAGTAACTTATAAAATTGAATAAAGAATCATAGCTAACATATTATAGCTTATGATGAGGGAAACACTATCCTAGTAGCTGACATTCAAGCATTCAGATAGTTCTCACAGAAACCCTATAAAGAAATTGATCTAATTCCCCCCAGTTTGCAGATTAAAAAAAAAAATATGTGCAGCTCAGAAGGTTATCAGCCCAAATTAGTAAAGTCGTGGAGCCTAAGTATTATCCAAGCAATCTGACTAGAGGGCCCTGTGGTTACTATCCAGGCATTTTCTGGATACCAGGTGGTCTTAAGTATCAAACAATGCCCTTTATTTCTTAGGAATATTTTTATAGAATGACTGACTTAAACCTGATTGCCCTATTGAACGCTAATTTTAGAATTTACAAAGGGATATGTTCCTTCCTGTGTGAATATTCCTTTGCTTTTGAATATTTACTCCTGAATACAACATCAGGAAATTTAATAGAACATATAAATATTTTAAAATTCTCCTGTGGCCATGTCCTTTTAAATGTGTAAATCTATAATCTCAACCCAATTACTTATTTTTTTAACCTGTACTTTTGCGCCAAATTCTTCAGGGGAATTTGAAAACACTTGCACATTTCTGAATTCTAAAAATCCTGGAAATAATGATGTCTCAAGAATATTCTTATCCTCTGCTCTTGCCAGTGGAGTAATTAAAGCTTGGATAAAATCTGTTAAAAGTTTCATGTAATTAGTAAAGCTTGGGGGAAAAGTCTTATGTAAATCTAACAAGTGAAATGAATATTTTTTTACTTAAGCATAAAAAGTGAAAAGAAAAATCAGATAGATTATCAGAAAGATAAACCTTTTACTTAATTCTCTGGATCCTTTTCACTTAGAATCCTCTTGATAGTTTCTTTGATTTCCTAATTCAGTTTCCATGCATAAGTACAGCACTTAGGCAGCTACAGTTACAGTAGTCCCCCTTTAATGAAATTTGGGATTGTGCTACTTTGTGGTTTTATTCTGAAATATTTTATTTCTTAAAATTTTCATGCATGTTTAAAAAATCCTCAGATTTGTACTTTCTTTTCTCTACCTCAAGATAAAACTGCAATAACAGAAATTTTGAAATGTATTGGTTCTGTTTTATTTATTGAGAATCAAATCTTCCCACACACTGCAGTGTTAACAATACCTGTAAGGTCTGAGTATAGTCCCAAGCATAGTAAAAATGCTTGTTCAGCACTGAAAATTATTTCTATTAATGAAAAATATTGTCAGAGACAAATTAGAAGCCTTATGTCCACATTCTTGCTAAAATTTTTATTATGCATATTTAGTGTAGAAAGTCAACAAAATTTGTTAAACAAAAAAAGTACATGAGGGGCTGGAGCGGTGGCTCGGTGGTTATGGCGCTTGCCTGGCATGCGCGAATACACGGGTTTGAACCCCAGCACCCACGTACACAACAAAGTGTCAAAGCTATGAAAGCCATGTGAAAAACTAAATAAAAATTGATTTTCTCTGTCTCTATATAGATATCTCATTGTCTTTCTCTCTTAAAAAAAGTGTATGATACTATCAGTTTTATACTTATTATCAAAATATTTATACTGAAGTTTTTGCAAAATGGTTGATACAAAGTGTCTTTGTGGACTTTTCAGTAGATTTAGAGAAAAGCAAAAATTCTGATCTTAAAACCATAAAGGAATTCAGAATTGCTTCAGCTTTCATTTCTAAGACTGAGTCTATGGAATCAAGTATATTACTTTTGTTTTAACATTGAATTAGTACTAACAAGGAAATGTTACAGCAAGAGGTATATGGAACTAAATTTGAATCTAAACTGTGTTATTCATGTTTAATATATCATTACTGAGGTTTGCATTCTGGAAAGTTAACTGCATTTCATCAAATCTCATTTGCATGATGCAATATTGTATATCTTTACAAAGTATAACTTTTCTTTATTAATTCTCATTTGTCTTCCTTTCCACTCTATGTAATATTGCCATTCACAGTAAAACTAGAGAGATGTTTTCTATTGTACCCTCCAAGCCACACCCAACAGGTTACTTCTTGAGCCTCTAAGTTAACTTCTTGTGATCGTATAGTTTAGATTTTTGAATTTATTTATTTCAGCATTACAGCACTGTAAATGTAATATCACCAATCAGATCAATGCTCTTCAAGACAGGAGTGAGTTATACTAAATTTAATAAACATTAATCTAGTTCCTGGTTTAGGTCAAATAATGTGGCAAGGAACAAGGAATTCAAAGATGAATAAGAAACTCAAGAAATTCGAAGTCAATTTATGTATTGTAATGTGAGAAGAACTGTAGAGTGGATGTATACAGAATGCTCTCGATCTGAAGAGAATGAATAAACGTCTTGGGACAGAACGAGGTTAAGAAATAGGAAATAGAATATGACACATGCAATTTGTGTTTCACTGGATGAGTAGATGCATTTCTGATAAGTGGGGGAGATAGGAAATAAGATTAAGTTATGGGTTATCATAAAGCCCGACCTGCTTGGGAAGGGAAGTAGAATAGTAGTATATGGTTATAGGATGCAGGAGGGGAAATGGTTGCACATAATGTTAGATAGTTGGAATGCAGTCATGTTAGAAGAACCTAAATATTTATTACTATTTTTTCTTAAATATTCATATTTACTGGGTAGAAAATGAACAGATATTGACCTATGTTAAATTGAAGTCTTTAAAGCTACATATCACCTTCTTTAGAAGTCTTACCACATTTGCCACCTCAAAATCAGGTACATTCTTTTGTATTCCCACATTACACAATATGCTCAGTATAATGGGTTCCTAAAGGATTTTAATATACCATTGCTTCTGTTATCCTCTCAGACCCTAGTTTTGTAATATTTGAGGAATATATTAATAAAAATTTCAGGATAATATTTCTGCATCTTCAAGGATGCAATGAAGTAAAGTAAGAGAGTGGTCAAATAAAGTGGCTGGGTTTAGTTTTAATTCTGGGATTATTTTAAAGTATGGTGTAGCAACTCTGCAATGTTCTTGATCACAATAAATAGCTCAATGCTTAGAGCCTTAGGTCAGCTTAATTAAACTAGACTATTAAAAAAGGCTTAAACCAATTAGGGCATATTCAACCACACTAAGTCATGTGTTCTTCAATCTTCTTTCCATGACAATAGAGATGGTGCTAAAATAGGGATGATATCTAATTTATATCTAGTAGGGTATTTAATATCAAAGGCAGAAGTCATGTTTTTCATATCTTAAATGCCTTAGCTCTGACAGTATGATTGAATATTCAAGGCAGATTCTCTTCATTCAGGCTGCCTCTGTATTCATGTAAGGCTTTGATAGGCCCATGGTTTGGGGCAGTCTGGTATAGCAGGAACAGCCCTGCATTAAGATAGAAGCTTTCAGCAAAATTCACAGTGTGCAGTTAACCTGCTTCTTGACTCTGGGCAAGTCTTCCAAGTCTGAAGCTAATGCCTCTTATGTCAAGTTGCTTATCAGAATTAAATAGAATAAGGAAATTAAAGCACACCGGAGAATAACTTGCATATTGGATGAGTCATCTCTCTGGTCACTGTTTCTTCACTTCCAAGGATATAAGCTTTAGTGATGATCATTTCTGTGTTTTTATGAGTGTATAATTCTAAAAAATATCATGAAACTAGTTGTCTACATTCCACCTCTCAAATATGAAAGAACATTAAAAAAATAGAAACTGTACTGAATTTTCTTACATTGGATTAAAAAGGTTACTATTCTTAATACATTTCTAAAAGGAAGTGCTTTAATACCAGTGTTGCCCTCTGAAAAAGAACAGTAGTGACAAGAGAATTGCAAAAATAATGCAATCACTTCTGTCTATTGAATGTCTCAGTATATCCTGGGACTGAAGAGCATCCGAGTGGGAAACTTGGCTGAAAAGCTTTAAAAAAATTTTTTTAGCCTTTTTTTCTAAGGAAGAGTGGCTTTTATTTTTCCATATAACCACTTTCACTTTTTATAAAAATAGAAGGGACTGAAAATGACTGTCTTCTATAACTCTATGCTATAAAGGACTACAGGGGAATTGTGAAAAAAGGAGCAAAAACTGCCTGAAATGGTTTGATTTAAAAATGGCATTTTTTTCAAAAATGATTCTGATTTCTTTCAAAGTTTTTTGAATGAAACAGAAAAGAACCAGCTTCCTATTAATGTAGAATGATCTTTTTATCCTTCTTTGAAAAATAATCCATTCAAACATTTTTTTTTTGGCAATATGGAAGAAGACTTTTCATGTCACTCAAATTTTTCTTTAAGAAGCCAGCCTGATGAAGTCAATCCATCTTTTAAGATTTGGAGAATAATGTAATGAGTATCTGGTAAAAGGATAATCAGATTAAAGCCAGAAGCAGCTCTGTGGAAGTTTTTCTTTCATGACTTCATAAGAGCCATTTGGCTTTTCTAAAGCCTAATATCTGTTCCTAACCCCATTTATTTTATTTTATTCTTTTAAAATTTACCTTTTGATTTTGTTAAAATCTTGTAAGTTTGCTCAAAATAAAAAATTAAAAAAAAATTTACCTTTTGAACCAACACATAAAAACTACACATATTTACTTGGTATGATGGCATGTTTAGATATATGGATAACTATATACATGAACATTGTATAATGTTGAAATCAGGATAATCACATTTATCTGCTCAAACACTTGTCATTTATTTGTGGTGAAAATATTTGAAATATTCTCTTCTAGCATAAATATAAAGTACATTATCATTATGTGTAGTCTCCCTACTGTAGAGTACCACACCAAAAACCTGTGTCTCTTATCTAACTGTAACTTAATATCCCTAGATAAATCTTTATTTCAAACTCAAGTTAATTCAAAACCATTAAATTATTTTTATTTTTATTTTTTTGATACTGGGGATTGGACCCAGGGGTACATAACAACCAAATCATAAGCCCTCCACAACCCTTTCTTTCTTTCTTTCTTTCTTTCTATTTATTTTGAGACAGGGTCCTGCTAAATTACTCTGGGTCTTACTAAATTACTGAAGCTGGCTTTGAACTTGTAATCCTGCCTAGTCCTCCAAACCACTGGGATCACAGGTATGTGCCACTGTGCCCACCAACTGCAAACATTTTTAAAAGGAGATGAGTTGAATAAGTACTAATAAGCAGTAAGCTAAATATTAATAACTTTATAATAGTTTGCAAAATTAATTATGTATTGGTTACATAATTATATAAGTTTTATATATATATGCATGTGTGTGTATGGAAAAGACTATATGTAGTGTAGAAAAGCACATATCAGAAAATTGATAGTGGTAGTTTCATAGAGAATAAGATGATAGAGGAAGTTTCCATACTTTATCTTTTGAATTTTATGTGGAATTTTACATGTCTTAGTAAAAAGAAAAAGATGTCATAAAAAGTTACCAGTAGGCCAACATTAAAAGAGAACAAGATGGGGGCTGGAGCAGTGGTTCAGCAGTCACAGTGCTTTCCTGGCCTACATGAGGACCCAGGTTCGAACCCCAGCATCACATACACAACTAAGTGTTAAAACAACAAGAACTAAGTGACAAACTAAATAAAATTCTCTGTTTTTCTTTCTCACTGTCCCTCTCTCTCTCTTAGAAAAAAAGGAGAGAGAGAGAGAGAGAATAAGATGTGAGGGTATAAACCCTATAAAGACAGCCTCTGTCTCTATCTTGTTAATTACTGCATTTCACAGTGTCTGCTTCAAAGCAGACAAATAATAAATATTTCTTGAACAAATGAATGAAAATGCTAAAGAAGCCACCACAACTAATTTAGAGGCTGTCTTTAGAGACCACATGAAATCTTTACTTCATATGGGAACATCTGCATTGTTAGACTAGGATAATACATCTTTGGCCATTGTCATGGGAAAAAAGAGCTTTCAAACTGCAGGTGCTTGCTTTTGGAAATGTAGTCATTCAGTGAGGAAAAACCAACAAAAGTCATGTTCATTATGTTTGCTAAAAGCCTCCTTTTGCAGAATTCTAGAGGTTTATTGAGTATGACTTAACACAGATTGAACTTGACAAATCTACAGAGAGGGACAGATCCTGACTCTTCCTGCTTTCCCTTCTTTGGGAGAATGTTTTACTGGCAGATCTTACCAGTAAAACTTGCACAGGATGTAAGTGTTCTTTCACATAAATTAATTAACACTTTTTCCCTTTTTACCTATGGTGCTCAGTATTGAATTAAAGGACTCACACATGTAGAAAAACTCTACCACTGAGATAGCCCTACACTATATTTAGATAGTGAAACTCAGGCAAAGAGATATTAAATTTTCTACATAAAGGTTGGTATGAAAATGACTGACCTGAGATTGAAATTCTGGTTGGTACAGATCTAGTGATGGTCACTGTTGCTGCTGTTTTGTTTTGCAACTTTACCGCAATCCATTGTTCTTATGGCTTCATTTGTCAGCTTCAGCTTCTATATAAAGAGTGTGCATACCCTGGGAAATTCTGATGGAAATTAGAGTACACCCACCCTGAAATGCTGGGACTTGGATTGTACTCAAACTGTCACATGCTTTCTAGCTATGATATATGAGCTTGAACTCATTAGTGATGGATTCCTAGCAGCAACAACTGCACAGGTAAAACTTCTTAACTAAGCAGATATTCAATCATTCTGGCACTGTAAAATGTCATAAGTGCTCCCAGTGTAACCATCTTTTCATTTATTTGCTACATTTGGATGGATAGAATCAGGACCCTTTAGAAAATGCCAGGCCTTAACAAAACTATAGGCTAAAGACAGAGGCATTTTGGGAAATCCATTTGTGTGTGTGAGTGTTTGTGTGTGTGTCACAATAAGCTTTCTGGGATTAATTAATGCCAAAAATGCTAGTAGAATACAGTCTTGCTCATCTGAAAACAGAAGAGTAAATGGGCTCAGCTCTTGGTGCAAGAACACCTTTATTTCTTTTCTCCCCACTTTGGATATCCCTCATTTATGTCTACCCCTCAGGCTCCAAGAATTTGTCACTTTGTCACCCAGTCAGCACTTGAGACAATGTAATAAAACTTAATGGACCTCCAATTCAGGTATTCACATGAATTAAAAATAACTTAGGAAGCCATTTAGGGTTCTATCAAATCAAATTTAAAATACTATCTGCAAAGGTGATAATAGTTCAGCTCAAACATTCTGGCACACAAAATAAATAAAATTTATTTGAAATATCCAAAAATTATCAGAAAATAAGAATAGAACTTTATCTGAAGCTTTTTGCAAGATAAATAACCCTAATGATATTCTCTTCCTTAATATGTTCTGAATATTTTAAGCTCTTATTTAAAGATTGTTTTCTGTTTTCAAAATACAACAAAAATGAAGAAAAGATCTTTAGCATGTAATACATTTCTGAATTTTTTATTTTTTAAATAATTCCTTGAAACTTATGGTATAATATAAAATAGAGTATGGAGGAATAAAAGATGATATTTGTGCCCAAGCCAGATAAAATTCTGTGTTAGATATAGAAACCAAAGGGATCTTGAATATGCTGTAGAAGAAACCATCTTGCTACTGAAAGCCACTTAATTCTTTGGGTGTCACAGAGTGAGCTATAATTAAACGAACACAAAGGGTCTCCTGGCATCTCTTTAAAAAGCTAAAATTCTCGATTCTACAAATACTTATTAAACCAAGCATTATGAATTCATATACAAAGTTCAGCAATGTGTGAGCCTGTCCTCAAGGAGTCTACAATTCAGTTAATGGATAAGGTAAGTACTGGCATTTCACAGTGCAAGAAAGAATTATAACAGTAGCTGCAGGCAAAGCACAAATTCTCCGTGAGTCTTCTGAAGGCAAACTACATCATACTGAAGTCTGCGTGGTAGTAATAAGATGTATAACTGAGGTTTAAATCTTAGTCTTTCCATCTTCTAGTTTGGAGTCCTAAGCAAACTATTTAACCTTTTGGAATTTTTGCTTCCTTTTCTATAAAATATAATAACAGAACGTACTTCTTACATGTTTTGCACAAGATTTTCTCTCTCAGCCATTCATTATTTCATACGCAAGTATGTACTGAGTGTCTATTGTTTGTCTGGTTGTCCATCTGTACTGTGCAAAATGTAGACAAGCAGCAGGAAGTAAGATAAATGCTACCTTAAAAAGGATGGTCAGGCTATTGCTGGACTTTAAAGAAGAGTGCGTTCGATACAATTCAACAGAGATTCAGATTCTCTCAGAAAGGAGGCTGCCACTGCAATCTGACATTACAGATAGGAAAAGGAAAGCTAAGAACGTTTGAATAATTGTCCCAGTGGTGTACAATTAGTAAGTGGCTGAGCCAGGAGTAAAGTTTCCATCATTTTTATATGAGACAATCAATTCCGTTTTAGCTTTGAAAGAAATTATCAAAATAATAGGACCTAAAGGAATCATTTATTATATCAATGGGAATGAGCACATCCAGTATCTCAGAGGGTTTTAGACATATTGATATTTTGTTTTGTAATTATGTTTCATAATTAATGATGATATATATTAAATCTAATAAATGCCACGAAAAACAAGATTTTAAGTAGAACATGGAAATATTTAAGAGCGTATGTAATTTCAAGTTATTCTCAACCATATTCTGTCTCCAAATTATCTCAGTGAAGATAAAAGAAACTATCTCTATATTTCAATAAAAATTTCTCTTAACTTTCACCAAACTCACATTTTATACCATGTAAAGTAATTAAGTTCCTATAAAAATGCATAAGGACAAAAATATTCTTTATTTTTTTTCTCCATTGCTCAGGACATTCATACAAATCAGTCCTCTTAGTGGACAGAAATCTACCCTTCTATAACTTCTTCTCCCTCTCCCCTTTCCAATTGCCCTTATAGATACTTTGCTTGTCATTTGCAGGTATCTGCCGACTGATGGCAGAGATACTGAGAAATTTCTAGGATTGATCTTATACTGAGTATCCCTCAGAGATCCCCTGTCCTGTCTCTCTCCCTCAGCCTCCATTGCCGATGCTGTAATGGTATCGTTACGCTAGAAATCACAAATAGAGCACACAATGGAGTCAAAGTTAGACTGTATAGGGAAAATGACGTTAAGGTGTCCATAGTCATATTGAACACATGCCCAGTTTTTAATGAGAAGTATGAAAAGATTGAAGGCTCCTTGTGCTCTCCAAAATATGCAGATGTTTTGACTTGTGCCCCTAATATAGCTTATGGGGAGCTCATCAGTAGCATCTCTTAATACTAACTGACAGTCCACTGGGATTGTCTCAGAAAAGCAGACACAGAAACCTTTTCAGAGCTTTCTAGGCAGCCAAATAAACAGAATCCAAATACTTATGACAATTTATTCCTTCCATAAAGCAACAATGCAGCCTATATCTGAGGAAAAGATCACCTTTTTGTTCTTACATGGTCAACTAAGAGTGACACACAATAAGGGAATAGTTGTTTTTCATAAGTCATGAATGTATTGAAGCACTTTAGGGAATAGTAAGGCACAACCTTCCTGGCTCTAGGTTATCATATTTTTTATGATGAATATACAAGAAGAGACAGTGATTTTTCTCTGCTATAAAGCTTTTAAAAAATCCCTGACTTTTAATTTTTCTCCTATGGAAATTTGATATTCTCTTTGTTAGCAAGTTACTGTGATTTACAAATTTCACTGTGTATGAGAACCTCTCAGAACTGTGTTGAATTAGAGATTGCTGGGCCCAACCTCATACATTCTGATTTAGTAAGACTGCTGTGAGACACAAGAGTGTGCATTTTAAAACAGGATCTGGGACAGAGGTTCAAGTTTGACTCCAAGCGTTAGTATTACTGCTAACATTAAGTGACTTAGAAAGTAATTACAGTGTTCCAGCCAAGTCCTGGCACTGACTTGGCAGGACTACAGGACGTTGGAGTTAGGGGAGTCGTGGAGGTTTCCACCAAAATTTCAAAGGAAGGCTTGGGAGGCCAGTCCCTGTGGGTTACCACTAAGAGGATAATGTGTGAAACCGTGAAGGTGAAGCAAAAGCTGGAATGGATACACAGGAATTAAGAAAGGCCAATCATATGGACTTTTTCATGAGGAAAGCTGCAGGCTTCAGAGAGAGTCAGGCTAAAAAAGAGGTTACGTGCACTGCAATCTGCAAGGCCAAAGGCAAGGGACTGTACTAGCTTTTTGGAGACCACATTGGACAGTCATGTGTCCTAGATGCTGTGTACAAAGTTATGGCACCTGTTTGCCCAACTGGAATTTTGGTCTCCTTTTGGTACCATCCCTTCTTTATGCCCCTGTTACTCCATTTTGGAATGGAAAAGTTTTGTCTGTGCCACTGAATAATGGAATATGTAACTTTCTTTTATCTTTATGGGAGATCACAGCCAAGAGTTTACCTTGAATTTCTTATGAGACTTTGGACTTGGACTTCTGGAAAATGTTGAAACTGTTAAAACTATGGAGACTCTTGCAGATGAACTAAATGCAATTTACATTGCAAGATGGACAAGAGCTTTTGGGGGCCAGTGGTGAAATGTTATGGTTTGGAAATGATGTGTCCTTCAAAAGCTCTTGCATTAAGGCAGGAATGTTTAGAGGTGAAAAAAGTGGATTTAAAGAGCGATCACCTAATCAGTTCATCCTGCTTTAAATGCACTGACTGAATGGTAACTGTAGGCAGGTACATTGTGACTGGAGAAAGTGGGTCATGAGGGGCATTCCATGGAAGGGTTTATCTTCCTTATGGCTTCTTCCCTTTTTTCTGTCTGTTTTGTGACTGTCATGAGCAGAGAAGCTTCCTTACACAACACCTCTTTAAGACAGATTATTTTTATTGCAATGACTAAAAGACAGGACAAAAATGATTTTACAAAAGGAGAAGCTTATTTGGTGCTCATGGTTTCAGTCCAAAGATGGCCAATTCCATTGCTTTGTACTCAAGATGACGCAGAACATCATCTAGGAAGTGTGTGGCAGAGGAAAACAACTCAGGACATTACAATCAGGAAGCACAGAGGGAGAGTTCTGCTCTTGAGGGACAAAATATAAACCCCAAAGGCACACCCCCATGACCCACTTCCTTCATCCATACCCTATCTGCCTACACTTACCATGCAGTTAATCCATTCAAGTGCATTAATGCACTGATTAGGTTAAGGCTGTCATAACCTGGTGATTTCACCTCTAATCTTTCTTGTATTGTCTCACTCATGAGGTTTTGGAGGACACCTTCTATCTAAACCATAACAACACCCTTCTGCCATGATGTTCTCTTTTGCTTTAGGCTCAGAACAATGGAGTTGGCAAAGCATGGGCTGAACCTTTGAAATCATGAGCCAAAATAAATACTTTTTCCTCTAAGTTGTTCTTGTCAGGTATTTTGGTTAAAGTGATGAAAACTGACAAATATTTTAGAAGAATGTTTTCATATAACTTAAAAAACATCTATAACATTTTCCTGGTAATAAATATGTGGAAGAAACTACCACTAATCACTTGAGACTTTCTGGAAGCATCTTTGATGAAGCTTAATACGTGTGCAGAAAACTCTACAGTTCATGGATATATGCCTCTGATATATTTTCCCAAATTGAGCATGCTTAATAACAAAACTCTGGCCAAAAAGGACATTGCCAGTACCCACAAAATCTTCCTCAAGCTCTTTTCACTATCCCCTACAACTCAAGGGTAAACACAATGCTGACTTCTAACTGAAGATAAATTTTGCCTGATTCAACTATATGACTGGATCACGTAGCATGCACTCTCTTATGTATTCTCTTCATTGGAAAGCATAGATGATGAACATTTGCTAGATCTGTTTTCATTACTGTGATATCACATTGCTTCACAATGTGCATTAGACGTAATGGCATTCGGTAAATATTTGCAGCACAAAGGAAACAACAATAAGGCAGATAAAGTCTGTGCTTCGAATTAGGTCACCTTGGGACACGCTGCTTTTAAATTGCTTAGGAAAATTACTCAAGATTTTCAAAATTTATGTGTTCTGTTTCCTTAAGTGAAATGGAAATAATAATCAACACATACTGTAATGAGTATTCAGTAGGCTAAGACACTTAAAGTGCTAAAGATGCCTAATGAAGTGTTTTTCCCCACCCTTAATTTGCTCTTAAACTAGATTTCTTGTGGATTTTTCCTTCACAAATAACCACAGATTACCAGGAAATGTTTTTCCTCATAAATTTTTATATGCAAAATATATTGATGAACTGCAGACTTCTGCTTTGCAACTCATGTAGCACAAAACATGTGAAAATATGCTTGTAAAGCCAACTCCAGAACAGATGATTTCAGCTCTTATATCTGTGCCTTGAGGACCCATGGAATATGGTAAAGGAGAAATTCTCAAGCTTTTCCAATTTAACATGGAAATAACACAATCCCATGTTTCAAGGCACATTGTTTTCTAAGTCTTTTTCTACATACAACCTATATGTATAAAATCTTATGATATACTTGCATTCTAATTCCCTCCCGAGAAAATCCAAATGGAATCATGTTTTGATAAACTGTTTGGATAAAGCACAGTCTCTGAAATCTTTTATGCTTTCATTTGTTCTGGGTCCTTATTCATGTTATTTCCATGGCATAAGTATATTATTTTTCTGCAGAGTAATTCCTGCCTATCCTCCAAGATAAATAAAATGTCATTCATCTTTGAACATATGCCCAGAGACTCATCCTGTCTCCTTCAAAGTTAAGAATATTGGGGCTCAGTTAAGACCTCAGAGCACATGCTTTGCCTGTGTGAGGCCCTGGGTCAAACCCTAGAACCAATAAAAGACAAACAAAAAAGCAAAGTTAAAGCATTTTCTGTGTATTCTCACTTGTTATGAAAACAAAAATGTCCATTGAATGTTTGCAGATGTCATTTTTCCCTAGTATTCCAGCCATATGATATGGGATGATTTTCCGTCCTAATTAATAACATGACTCAAGAGGACTCCCTGATGATTCTCAATCCCAACAGCTTCTCTGACATTCTGCAAATGATCGAGCATGCATAGCATTTAATTTCCCTTTGCAGCTCAAATCTGCAGCCCTTTATATTGTGTCTCCACTACTTCATTCCTCACTCTCTGCCATATTGACCCAAACATAGAACAGAGTCGTACTTCCTTCAATTACCCTAGGCAACACAAACAACTGCATTGATTCAAGGCAGGGGCAAAGGTAATGGCCTATGCACTCTTTATCACACAAAACAAGAAATAAAACAACTTTGCACAATTAGCTATTATTACCTAAACTTTCATTCTCATCCATATCCTCTCCTGGGGGGATTTCTTGCTTTCCATATTCTTTTGGTTTGAACTTGGTGCTTCCCTCTCAGACTCTCTCCTGACCTGTTCCTCTCTTTATCCTCCCTCATCTGGGAAGCAGAGAGACAGGAAAGAAGCAGCCAGGCACAAGAAATACCCTTACAGGGAACATCTCAGTGGCCTACTTCCTTCAACTAGGAACTGTTCCTGCAGTTTCCATCACCAGCCAATCACCCATTCAAATTATCAACCCATTGATGAGATAGAAGAACCTTCACCATCCAAAAGTTCCACCTTTGAACATTGCTGCATTTGGTACAAAAGATTTTTGGCAATACTTCATTTCCAAACCACAATAAATGCTTGCTTCCACACAAACCCAGGCTCAATATTCCATCTCATTCAGATTTCAAATATTTTTCTTATCAAAGATTCTTCTGACCTCTTTCATTCCACAAAGTATCTTGTTCTACTTGCATTTTTATCTTTCTTTTAAGCATTTGTTAATGTTTTGCATATTATATATTTCATTTGCTTACGTATTTATTGGCTGCTTCTCTCCACTTGATTGTAAACTCCTGAAGGACAAGATTTCATGGCTCTATTTACTGCTATCCCCTGAGCTCCTTAAACATTACTTGGCACTTGATAATTGTTCACTAAATATCTATTATTTGAATGAATACGGATGATGTTTTTCTTGTTTTCTTTCATGAGATATAGCAATAAATTAAATTTTGTTTTCATTGAAAAATGTTTAACAAGTTACTCCAACACTCTTCAGTAAATCATGTTTTATTTCTTCAATATGTGAATAGCATCCTTTATCAGACATATAATTTTAAAATAAATAGGAACTATCATTAGGTTTGTTATTTCACTGAGCTCTCTACATTCATTACTACTTATGCAATTCTTGCTATTAAGGCAATTCCAGCATAATCTGTCAAAAACCACCATATAAACTATAGTCCTTCAGTTCTGAGTCATTCCTGAAGCGAATCATTGGGCACCCACCAAGTTTTCATATTCCCCATGAAGTGGATGAGTCCACAGGTGAGCATTATGTGCTCCTTGTTATTCTATTTTGCTACTCTCAGGTGCCTCCTGATGGCCTGCCTTGTGACCTGACTGCTAGGTGGCAATTTGACAGTTCCTTTTCCCATCAGGATCCTCAACATTAATGTTCCTTAAGCCTATGCGCACCATAGCACTCGCTGTGCTGTTTTGTTGGAGAGGGATGCTTTGTCCTACTTGTGCTAAAGGTTGTAGGGGTCCCTGCTGAGTTTTCTCATTCACTCAGTTTGTATTTCTCCCTGGTACATACTAGAGGGAGACTCTTACCAGGCCCGACTCTTGGTTGCTTACAATTGCCTTTCTCAAGGTATTTATAAGAAGTTCCCCTGAGGCTGAGAGAATTGGAGTGTTTCTATCAAGTATTCACCCAAATCATCTTCTCATGCTGAGAATCAACATATTTGCAGGAAAACACCAAATAGTTTGTCTTTCTCTAGCCAGGTTAAATTTCTCTCCTTCCTGAAGAGATTGGAGAAAGGGGGTGTTTTTTTCTGTTGTTCCATAGTCCTAATTTCAGATTTTCTAATAAATTACAATATCAAGCTTAGCCCAATTTAAAAAAATATTGAAAAGCTTAAGGAAAATAAATAAGCAAAAAAACTTCTTTAGCCAATAAGTCAGTTCATGACTAGCACAAATACCAACTAGTACTACATCTGGGTAAACAAATCATGGTTTTTGCCTTTCATGTACTAAATCTCATAATTTTAAAATCCAAGAAACTATCATCATCTGTATTTTGTTTGTTTGCTTGTTTAGAGACCTCTTTAGAAACTAAAATTGAGGAATACATGATATTATGCTGAGAAGTAAATAGCTAAATGTTTATATTAGAAGGACATTTAGAAAGGGGCTTCCTTGATTCAAGTGTTCATCTCACAAATGTGTCATTTCTCAAAAGGCGTAAGATATGTTGGGCATAAGAGCTGGATATGCAGTCTATGCCCTCAAGGACTCACACTGGTAGAGAAGTGAATCTAAATCACAGGTTTCCAAAGCCATATCAACAAACTTGAGTGTATCTTCATGAATGTGATGATACTGGGGACACTCTTTGGAACAGCTGAATAAGAAGATAAAACTCAGTGGGTATAGGATATAAACCTCCAAGTAGTTGAAAGACTGTTATGCCAGAAAAGGATTATACTTGGTGTGCTTCTTCAGAAGGAAAAGCAAGCTTGGAACCATTGAGAAGAAGACATATCAAGCAGACTATTAAATTTCCTTAAAAATAAAAAGACTCCGACTGGTGGAAACGTTCTAGCAAGGTTGAGATTGAAGTCTTGGGTTTGCTGTTTTATTTTGCACGAGGCTTCCCTTAAATTACTCTTTGGGTATTTTGGATGATCAAACTTTCTGATAATTGGATGTTGCCACAGCCTCTATCCATTCAGTACTTATCTTTACTGTTGCATCATTTTCATCTACCATGTAGACATAAAAAGCATTCATTCATAATCTATACAATTATGGTAAAATAATGAAAATCAATAAAAGTGATGAAAATGTATAATTTGCTTCACATTTTTATCTAATTTTGATTTTAAATTTCGTGGCATGTGCTCATGGGTGTGGGAATTTACATGGGCCAGAAGGACTGTGGTAAAGATAATGAGTGTATTTGTGATAGGCAAATGTATGCATCTCTCTAATGTTCTGAATAAGAAGTTGTAGAAAATTGAAAGAAATCTGAGTCTTGATTTTTAAAAAAATTTTTCATCACTCTCTCTCCATTCCGCCAAGTAGCAACTTATTCATCGGCTATCGACCTTTGTGCAGCAGCAGCTCAGTTAAGGCGGAGACATGAGCAGATACATCTGGTAGATAGAGCTGGGTGGCACAAATCCCTTGACATTCTCTGAACAGCATTAACTAACCAGGTATCTGCAAATGCAAAGAGCTGCTGCCTTTTGCAGCACTATGAGGCTCTGTTTGAACATTGTAATAGAAGAAAGCAAGATGTTTCTCATTTCACCTCATGGAAAACTGTGCAGTATGATGGCATCAGTAGATCAAAAATCCTGGTCTCTAAGAGTTTGACAGGACTCTATTTCAGAGCAATGAAAATCACCACACATGGCAGAATTGTTGGCAGAATGGTGGCTGTGGATGGGCAGGCAGAGCCCTAGCCATAGCTTCATGTCAGGGAGAGTGGCAAGCAGCAGCAAGGCAGTGGGGAAGGCTGGACCAGGGTATGACCTACCCAGCACAGGGTGATGGAGCAGTTGGTTTTGCAGGTGCAGTTGCAGAATATACGTGGGGAGAAAGGAGAGAATTGTCCATGTCTTTTATTGGTGCATTAAAATTATACATAATGGTGGGGTTTGTTGTTACATGTTCATACATATGCACAATATAACATAATAATGTGGCCAATGTCATTTCCTAGTATTTCCCCTTTCACTGGCTTCCTACCATACTTTGGTCCCTTTTCTGCTGATTTTCCAGGAGGGAAAGAATTTTAAAGGTAGAGCTGAGAGATTGTAGTCATAGTGTTTGGGGATAATAAGCTCATGAAAGTGAACTCATTCATGACCATGAATGAAGTTGGTGAGACCTTAGTGACTTTAAGTTATTACTTGCCCCACTTATTTATGTAATAAACTAATGATGAGGTAATAAAAGAGAAAATCCAGAAAGATTGAAAAATTAAAATTGCAGGAGCATTTCAAAAACTTAAAAAAGTGTGTGCTATTTTAGAAGTTATAACTTACTAAAGGGTAAAGGAATAAGTAAGTTAAAACGTAAGCAACATTTTCTGACAGTGAAGATACCTTCAGTTCAGAAAAGTGGCTCATTGATCCAAAATTCCCAGATTCAATAGTATTCTCCTTTTCCCTTAAATGTTATCAGTAGAGCTAACTATGTGAAACACTTGAAAATCCACAAACCATGCTCACATTCACTATCTCATTTATTATTCATAATAACCCTTTCAGAAAATATGTTTATTCCAATTATGTAGATGTGGAAGCAAGATACAGAGAGATGAAAAACATTCAAGTATTAAGATTCAATGACAGGCAGCTCCTTTGCAATGTGCGTATAAGTTTAAAGTTCATCTTAATTATTTAAGGGTAATGGAATATTTGAGAGTCCAGAGAAAGTGCTAATTCTTCTTTCCAAAAAACCACACTGAAATGCACATACATGATATTGGAATATTCTTTCACGACCACTCCTGAGGCATATTCGGTGATATTCTAATGTCTACAGAACCCAGATCAGCAAACTTAGGCAGAGAATTAGTGGTACATTGAGGATCTATCACAATTAAATTTACACAGTAGAGAGTTTATATACAAAAGTCAAACATGATCCTCAAGACATTTAATTTTGTAATTGTAGTGTTCTATCTTGAGTTTTAAGGTGAAATTGCTGTTTCCTCTTAATGTCATTTATATATTTACTCCAGGGAAATAGATTTTCTAGTTCTTTTTCTTTTTTATTTGTTCCTAAGATGCATCTACATATTTTTTCTATTCCTCTAGCAGTAATCCACTTCATCACTATATGAAACACTGTTTTACAGTTCCATTATTTTATGGACCTGTTATGATATTTTAAATTACTACTAGACAATTGTCTGTCATAATTGGTAACCATAAGGTGAACTGTTCTTTGATGCATGTGGTACATACAATATAAGGACTGTTAAATTATTTTCCTTCCACAGTTAATGAATAAATTACTGGAGAGTGATCTTTGAATAATAGCATTGCATTAGGAAACGTCATACCTCCATTCTTGCTTTGTTCTTATAAAGACAGAGGGAAAAATAATCAAGAATGACCTTTTAGCCTTTCAGCAATTAGATCACAATTTCCTGCTTGATTAATAGCAGTGAGTGCTGCACGAAACTATTTACAACTCTCACTGTTTTTATAGTACCTTTAAGTGAAAAGGTGCATGAATGCCTGAACTTAGAAACAATGCGAACAGTGCAGCTTTCCAGCCCCATGGCCCTTAGTATAACACCGCAGCATTGGGATGGTCTTTTCGATGTGTCACCTTTGCTATGCTATACTCCTAAGTTATTCAACTAAACGTAAATCTAAGTATTGCTGCAAATGTATTATGAAGATGTTCCTGAATGTCATAATCAGTTGACTTCAAGTAAGGGAGACTATACAAGATAATCTGGATGAGCCTAAATCAGTTGATTGAAAGACTTTAAAAACAGAAATGAGGCCTGGGCTGTGAGTTTAGCCTGCCCTACAAGATTTCAGACTTGTTGAACTAGCCTCACAATTTTAAAAGACAATTCTTTGCAGTAAATCTCTTATATATCTCTTGTTCCTTCTGCTTCTCTGTTTGAACACTGACTGACACTATTGAGTATACAAATATCAGTTGAAGTACAGTGATATATCTTCAGGTATCTTCACATTTCTCAAGGAGTATACAAATCAAAGCAAGGAGTGACCATGAATTACAGAGAAACTTTAAAAGAGTCTAAATCAGAAAGTTCCTGTTTTACATGTAGGATTATCTATTATTCTAAATTATCTCACAAATATGTTATTTACAGTCTTATTTGGAATATTTTCTTAAGTAAAAAATGTATGGATGAGTATACCTATGCATTTCTATTTCATTTGTTGTATATCTACATCTGTATCTAAGACTCTTGAACATGCATTTGCACAAGGAGATGAGAAGAAGAATTACTGCTATTATTATATATTGATAAATTTAATAACACCATATCTGATTAAATTAATAAAATGATAGAAATAAAATTCATTTGTCTCATATTACTATTCTAAGTTTCTGAGTAAGATAAAGTGACCACTTCTTTCAGTATTACTTAATATTTATGGCAGAGTAACCTCAACTCATTTGGATGTTATGATTCTACTACTTTTGTTAACAAGGCAGTGACTAGATTATTGGCATGTCAATAGCTTAAAATAATCAATGATTGCTTCTATTTTATATTTTATTTTTCACATGAGTTACATGTAATTTTGTTAACACTTATAAAATTAATCTGAGAAACATTGGATCAATCTATCATGAACTGAAATGTACACAAAAAATTTACACACAAAATATCACAATTCTATAAGAATTTGGCATAACTTTATGTTGATTCCACGTATGAATCTACACAGTTTTCTCCATTTTTAATCCTGAGACAACCAATCCACTCTATCGGGACTTGTGCTGGATCCTAAAGTTAAAATATATGCTAATCAATTGTCACTGTTTTGGTCATCATGCAAAGATCTCTATATACATTATCATTATCAAATTTATAGTTTACTCAATCATGAGATAAGTATGACTATTTTAATTTTATAATAAAACATGTAAATTCAGAGCAGTGAAGCTGATTGACTAAGATCACATAGCTGATAGATTACCTGGCTTTGGAAGCTTTGTCTGTCTCCATTGATCATAATGACAAGGTACAAGAACACACAACCATGCAAATTCAGTTTATTGTACGATCTAACAGAGTTTTAGTAAATGTCAAAATAATAATGCTGAGTAAAATTTTAAACAAAAAAAGTGCACTCCGGGCTGTGGAGATGACTCAGCAGTAAAATGCTTGCCTGGCATGCACAAGGACCTGATTTTGATCCCCAGAACCACATATACAACTAAGCTGAAGAAAAACAAAAATAGATGAAAAAATGAAATTAACTCTTTTTTCTCTCCTTATAAAAAGGGAGTATTTACTATATTACTTCATTTTATATAAAATTCTAGAAAACAGAACAATAATTCAGGGAGCTGATAAGTGGTTTCTGCAAAAGAGGGTTAGGAAGGAATGGCATAAAAGAATTACTTAGGGGCTCTAGGAAAGTTTGGAGGATGATAGATAAACTTTTATCTTAGTGTAGTGGTAATTTTATGGGTTAACACATATGCAAAATTTATGCAATATATAAAACCATGCACTTAAATGTGCTATCATTTATCAAATACCTTAAAAACTATAATAAATACTGTAGCAACAAAAATTAAAAATAAGAAAGGTAGTGCCTAAAGGAAGATTAAACGTGATTACAATGAACAAAGGTTCTTCTTGCGGATCCAGGGACATGGCAAATGCCTGAACATTAATAAAAAATGAATCGTGTGGCAAACGTGTTTTCTCTGGGAGTGACATCAGTGATACTATCTTTTCAGAAAATTCCTGGGGCTACTATCATCCAATCTCAATTTGGTGCCTTAACCAGCACCATTCTTAAATTTCGCAGACCACTAAGAAATATTTCAGAACCAAGCGGCAAGAACTCAATTTGGTTCAATAATTATCAAGTGTTTATCAGGTAAAAAGCCAGAAATTAATTTCCTCTGCAAATAAGAAAATGATCAGAGCAAAAGTAATATACATGTGTTGGACATGATTTATCGGATTCTCATAAATTCTTCAAAAAAAGAAGCACTACTCATTTCCACTGTACAGATAAGGAAGCTGAGAGGCAGAAAGCTAGGTAACTTGTTCATGTTTCCAAAATTAGTAAAAACTGGTGCTAAGACACTCCATATCCATATTTATTTTTCTTAATTACTAAATATTTTGTTTCATGGCACTTACAAATTAATTTTGTATTGTTATTTTGAGGATCCAGTTGTCTTCCAAAAGAAAAGAAAAAGAAATGAGATATGAGGCTGTGAGTCCTTCTTGGAATAAATATATGTGTTGTAGAGAGCAAATTTGGTAAATGTGGTAAATGCAAAGGAGGCAGGGAGATGTACAAATATTTTGAAAACCCCAGAGGGATATAACATGTACAACACAAACAGTTTTCCCAGATGTTAAGCAAGTCAGCAATGTTAGGACTGCATTTGAATTGATGTCTTTTAAAAATTTTAAGGAAAAAGTAAATAAATAATTAATTTAAAATTTTATTTTGGAATTCCTTGATAGGGTCTTCAACATATATCCTTAAGAGTAGGTATAATTTAAAAGACAAACCTACAAAGTCTTAAAATGATGCTCTTTTGTTCAATTAATTATACATATTTAGTCATTTGACTACGTAGGTATCCATTCAACAAATATTATATTGAATATTTACTATTAAGTTGTGTTGGGTACTATCATTAAAACCTGAACTGGCAGAGATGAAGGATACAGTCCCCATTCTCTCTGAGGTTCTGCTGAATCTGAAAACTTGATTTGATAGGCACGGTGGAACTTTAGCTGAGAAATAAACCCAAAACAACAACAACAAAAAATAATGCTACTCTGTTATCTTGTAGTAAGATACAGAAAAGTATGTTTCCAATAATTATATGATCAATATAGAAGCACATTGCCCGTAGTGAAATAACAGTTGCAATTAATTTGATTTATTGAACATAGTGAAATGAAAAATGAGAAATGGCTTTTCAAAGATAAAAGTAAGTGCTTTAATTAGTGTAAAATAACTGACTTTTAAGTGAGATAATTATGACTGATTGTCTATTTAGCAATCAACAATTGCATGGCTTCATCTGCCCTTGAAATACTTTAGTAATTTTCTGGTACAGCATTCAAAAATATTTCAATCTCAATTTTAAGCCAATTCTCAAAAGTGGAAAGATTAGTTTATATGAATTATTTTAATAATGCTTACTTCATTCATTTTAATATCTTAGAAATATTTGCTTATTTAAAATATAAATTTAAGGCTTTGTCCCCTTCTCCCACTTTGGGGGAAGTCTGCTCTTTTCCCTATGCTTTACGTTCTATAATAAAATCCATCTACTATGCTTAAAAAATATATATATATATATAAATTTAAAGTGTTATTATTTTATTTAAATTTTACAAAGAGAAAACAAACTTGAACATCAAAATAATTCAATTTCCTTTTGTCAATATGTATTGTCTTTACTATCAGCATATCATTCAGTGTAGTCATAATTGTTGAGTTGAGTATATACAAAGCTTAAATTAACTTTTAATTTATAGAATTTCATATTTTATTTAGGGAGGGAAGATAAAGAAAAAAGTAAGTAGCAATTTAGAATTAAATTGTATTTAAAAGTAAAGATGAATTACAGTATAGAATTAAATGACAAAAATCAGTGGCCTAGATATAAAAAAGCTTATGGGTTTCTAGTAATTGCTCCAAGTGAGATGCTAAAATGCCCAGTTACAAGTCTCAGTGTTGTCCCTTAATAAGTTTGTGATTTTGGATGAGTGATTTATCCTCTCCACACCTCTTTATGGAGCATACAGATAATAATATTTGCCAACTCAGCATTGTCTGGAGGATTAACTAGGTTTCTCTACGTAAGATTTAGAACAGTGCCTGGCACAAGTAAATGCTCCATGCTATCCAATAGAATGACTGAATGAAAAGGAAAGCAGTAGACAGAGTCAAAGGTTGTCATGAGTGTGTTGGGAAATTGTAGATCCACTGGAGTTTTACAATAATTCTGAAAACTGTTATAAAAAGTAATAGCTAAACTCTAAAACTTTTGAGCAAAATTATTCAGATATAGAGCGTGCAATATTTTTAACATTACAATGCTTGAATGAAATGTCAGTACAACAAAAGTAAGAATGGAATTAAACTAGCATGGATTTCGTTTGTGTTTTTGTTATTAAA
Source organism: Aplodontia rufa (assembly GCA_004027875.1). NCBI lineage: Eukaryota > Metazoa > Chordata > Mammalia > Rodentia > Aplodontiidae > Aplodontia > Aplodontia rufa. The sequence continues at coordinate 83,513 of PVKS010002681.1, read as the reverse complement.
TCACTCAAGATATAATAAAAAAGATCCCCCAATTTCTGCTTACAGCTGTATCTTGAGTTGTGGACTCTAATTACAAATAGATAGTTCTTCTAGGTACTTAATTAGGAATTAGTATCTAATCAACAAAATAACTTCTCAAATAAATAGAGGAAGGCAGCCCTATATATTTATTGTTCTATGGTGACACTATTAAAATAGTGTCACCTGGCAAATCATCCTACTAAAAAACTGTAACTACATCAGGTGTCGATTAAGCTTAGTAAGTATATAGCGAACTTTAGTCCCAAGATCTGTTTTCTGTACCCTCCAAAAATATCTCTTGGGAGGTAAAATGGAATCTGAACTGTCACAATAGTGATTTTTATTAAATTGGTAGCTTTATAAAACATTGCAGGTGTCCTAATTAACAGAACCATTCACGAAACTGCAGTTACCTGGTGCAGTTCACTGAGGAACCAGGAGGGGTCTCAATGACCACTTTCTGGCGACTGGAGAGATATCACTTAAAGCCTTTGGCATTGTTTCCTTAAATAAGAAATTGTGTTTGCTGCTTAAATGGCGACAATGCATGTAAAGATTTTTACAAAGTGAGTCTTTCCCATTCTCTCTTCAAAGCCATCATGAGGAAGGCCTAATGTCATAGGCTACACTGTCTTTGTGCCCTCCCAGAGACTTGTGTTAGGACATGTCTGACAGTTCTTTGGTTTGCTGTTGGTTACCTGCTATGGACTTGAGTCAAACTTGCTTAGGTAGATGTGGTCAAATATTTCTTAGTTTTGCACTGTTGATTTTTCACATTACTCATGATTCTTCTTAACTTTCAACGTGCACATTTCACATTAGAATTTTCTACTTCTTTATCTAAATAAGGCTCACAGAGATGCATTGTGGGCACCCACCTCTCCTCTCGATTGCATCAAGTTGAGTGAGTGCTAAGAGAAGTGTCACAACAGAGTTTTTTCACTTCTGTATAAATGCTGATTTAATATCCCTAGTTACCTTAGTATGCAGAAAATGTGTATTGTCTTTCAACAGTTATGTGAATATATGTAGATGCATATTTGTATATTACAACAGATGAAAAAAACAAAACATGCCTGCCATTTTAATACCAACTATACAGGAAAGAATAGAAAAATATGCTTTCTAATCATTCTTTTAAAATATTTCATATTTTAAAAATGTCTAAGTTTTGTAGTTGATATATGTTGCCTGTGTTTAGTTTTACAATATGTAATAAGACTTTTATAATCACATCTGAATCATGGGATTCAAGATAAACTCTCAGAAACTCAATCCTAAAATACTTTCATTGTGTGGTTTTGAAACCATCATTCTCTTTTGTTCTTCTGCCTATCCCTCCTCAGACTCTTTCTTTTTTCTTTCTTTCTCTCTCTTTTTTTTTTTTGGTTCTTCCTCATCATTTTGACATTTGAATGTTGGAGTGTTCATTCCTTAATTCCTTAGGCCAACAAAGACAGACAGATATTTTTCAGTTGCTTATACTCATTCCCTAAAGGAGTTGACTCAAAAGATTTTTAGGTTGTTTTTTTTAGGTTGTTCAAAAGATTTTTGTACTTATCTTTTTTACATTACCTTTGCCCATGATCTTACATACATAGTGTGTAAAAGGTTCAAAAAAGTGCAGAACTCAGATTGTTGATACAATAGCTTTGTTTTTCCTCCTTAATTTCTCTCTGGTATTCTTCATTAGCAGTCATGGTTTGTCATGTACCAACATAAACAACTCATCTAAGAAACACCTATCCTGCTCTCAGGAATTGGCTCAAGAAGGACTGCCTCTCCAAAGAAGGCAGGTAGAAGTGATTTCTTCCTCCTTTATTGTACTGACTTGGTTTCATATCAGTTTTCTCTAATTTATAAAAGTCCTTTCTCATCTTAATTACCTAACATTTAAAACAGTTTTGTGTTACAGTTTGACAATTTTCAAAAATTTGGTTTTAGTGAATAGATAATAAATAATAAATGCATTGAAGGTAAGGTTCAGATGACTTATTTTAAAGGAACACAAACTTTTTTGTCATGTGAGTAGATGGTAATTATAATGATTGTTGCATTCATTTACTTATTCAAATTTTATTTATTGGTTCAAGATAATATTACATATTAGATTGAAACATTGTTACATGTTCATGCATACATGGATATTGACAAAGTAATTAAGCCCGATCCTAGGCCAGAATCTCCCCCTACCTTCACTCATTCCCAGATCTCATGTTTCTTCTGTAATACTCTGTGCAATAGGTGGAAATGAGCATATACATGTATATTAATTATTGAAATTTCTGAGTTTATATGCTTGCTTGAGTATAGTTTGGCTCTCGTGGAAGTCAAGTGTACCCAGCCATATTGATAACTCCCCTTTTCCCTCCTGCCTCCCCTCCCTCTCTCCCTTAGTTATTGCTTCCGAGCTTATGTGATACTTCAATTTTGGTGAGTTTATTAATTAAACTTAGCCACCTTTCATCCTATCTTAGATTTTACTCTAACTTTCACAAATGAAAAAAAAAAACATTTGGAACTTAAGTCTCTGTGTTTGGTATATTTCCCTCAGCATGATTTTTTCCCATTTCCATCCATTTAGCTGCAAAAGCAATGGTATCATTCTTCCTAATACCAGAGTACAACTCCTTTATATACCAAGTTTTTGGATCCATTCCTCAGGTAGGGGCATCTGGGTTGATTCCATAGTTTAGCTATTGTAAATTGAGCTGCTATAAACAATGTTGTAGCCATGTCTCTGTAGTATACTAATTCTAGCACATCTGGGAGAATATCCAGGAGTGGGATAGCTTGGTCATAAGGTGGTTCCATCCCTAATTTTTTTGAGGCATCTCCACACTGCTTTCCAGAGTGGCTGTACAATTTACAGTCCCATCAATAGTGTGTTAGTTTTCCTTTCTTCCCACAACCCCTCCAGAATCTGTTATTGTTCATACTCTTCTTTTTTGCCATTCTGACTGGAGTGAGGTGGAATCTCAGTGCAGTTTTGATTTGAATTTATCTGATTGCTAGTGATGTAGAACATTTTTTTATTGGCTTTTTGAAGGTCTTCTGTTGAGAAGTTTCTATTTTGTTTCATAGCCCATTTATTGACTGGATTGTTTTGGGGGTTTTTTGGTGTTAAGTTTTTTGATTTTTTTGTACATTTTGGTTATTAGTCCCCTGTAAGAGGTGTAGTAGGCAATGATTTTCTCCCATTCTGTAGGTTCTCTCTTGATACTCTTGACTAAGTCTTTAGCTGTGCAGAACCTTTTCAATTTAATGGCATCCCACTCATTGATTCTTGGCTTTAATTCTTGCACTATGGGAGTCTTATTCATACTTTGTATTAGACTTTTTGGGAATCTAATAATAAAAGCTTCTAATCTTCAGAAAACCACTACAATTGAAAATCCTAAAGACTCTGGCCGTCACAGGAGCCTGACTATTTTCATAATATCTTTTATGGGCTAGACCTACAGAGTTCAGTGTGATGACCACTGCTTAGTGGTGACTATTCAGCTCTTGAAATGTACCATCTTAATTGAAAGGTCCTTTAAGTACAGAATGCACACCAGATTTCTAAGACTTAGTATTTAAAAAGAATGTGAAAACTTCTCAATAATTTTTTATTTATAATGTTTAGAAATGATAACACATTAGATGTATTGGGCTATATAAAATATAGCACTCAATAAAATTGCTCTTTTTAACTTTTTTATGTGGCTACTAGAAAATGGTAAATCACATACATGCTCACATTACATTTTTACTGAACAGAAGTATTCCAGGCAAACTGGAATACCTGGCAAACTGCTTTCTTTCTTTCTTTCTTTCTTTCTTTCTTTCTTTCTTTCTTTCTTTTCTTTCCTTTCTTTTTCTTTCCTTTTACACAGTAAGGGGATTATACCTAGTGGTACTCTACCACTGAACTACAATCCCAGTACTTCTTAAAGTTTTATTTTGAGAAATATTCTAAGTTATCCAGGCTAGCCTTGAAGTTGCTATCTTTCTGCCTCAACCAGAGTAGCTAGGTTTATAGACATGACCATCATGCATGGGCATCCTACTGAGTGTTTTTGAAAATAAAATTTTTTTGGAACACAACCACATTCATGTGTTTACATGGTCATTTTTGCTATAAAGGAAGAAGTGAGGAGTTGTAACAATGAATATACCACAAAGCCTAAAATGTTCATTATCTGAGCTTTTGCAGAAAAAGTTTGCAGACCCTTGATCTAGATAGATATTCTTTCCTGATATCTCTGCTTCTCTTTGTATGTCTGCACTGCTACTTCTAACTATGAAATAGATAAACTACTTTGTACTGTCTAAATTTAAGAATAAAACAGACTTGGTAATTTATCTAATTACTATTGATCCTATGTGATCAGATCATTTTTTGGCCAGGACATTTCAATCTATGCATTACGTGTTCAATTCAGTCCAACACATAGCTAACACTGAGGAAAAAACATCAATCTAATATTTCTAAACTATACAGACTTCTATGAGCAAGCACAGCAGGTTGCTGGGCCCAGAAGGTACTATGTGACCCATATATCCAACACATTTATCTCGGGTCTAGTCCCTGGGTAGGAAAGATAATCAAGTGAGGAGGGTAGGATGAGGAAAAGTTGATCAATGCATACTAAGACAGTTTGAAATGAGCAGTTCATTATTGCTACCTACAGTCACTCGTGTGCAATTACACACCAAAATGTCTAAAAATTTTGAATATTTACACCAGAATAATCATAAATATTTGAGGATATAGATATGTCTAAACGTATTTAATTATTACATGATGCTTTTTTTAATACTGATGTATCACATGATGCATATTGCATGGTACATCACTACTAGGTAATATTTTACATTTTATGCATTAATTAAAAATAAAGTAAATTTAAAAAGGTAAGTGAGTCACAAACATAAATACAAATAATAGGAAAGAACAGACTTAAATTCTGGGTTAAAGGGGAGAGTCTTTAAGGGAAACATTTGAAAGAAGTGGAAAGGTAGATCGACATAAGAAAGTCTGGGAAATCTTTCAGCTTTATTGCTTTTTCCTACTTTGAACTTCATGAGTTATAATGTTAATATTTTATTTAAAATGAGCTTTATTCTTAGAATACATTCATATTTAAGTGTACATATTAAAATATAGAGGCCAACATAAATTTAAAATGACCTTTAGACTATCCATTTAAAATTATTTTACTGATATGGCTATTTCTTCTATAATTAAGAACTGACCAAATGGCTCATCCATTTTAATAGAATTATTGCCAAAAGGTAAATTGCTTTTCTATCTTACGCGACAGAATTAAATAAATTAACTTGTCAACTTTCATTGTAAGATTTACTTCAAATTCAGATGTAGGAATACATAATTTCTTCTATACATAACATTTACTTTAGAAATAACAAGAGTAAATGTGCAAGATTTTCTAGTACATATGAATGTATGTGAATATATTATCATAGAATCAAAGTGAATTTCATTCCATTTCTAGAGATGAGACATACTCTTTCCTATTTATAATGAGCCTGTGTCCCCCAAAAATGTTTAATTTATCTTAAACTTCTCTTAGTAATTTTATCATTTCCCTAAGAATTCTTACCTTGGTTGTCAATAATGACTTTAGTTAAAAACAGCAACTGTAGACATTTCAAACAAAATGTGTCCCCTAAACATAAGGATGAACTAAATAAAAAGTTAAATAACCCTGTATCCAAGTTTAAATAGTAGACTCCTTTTCTCAGTAAGGAAGTTAACACTTTTATCAGAAAGGAGGAGAAATGATGATCTAGGTAACCCAAAATTAAAATACTTTATTAGCTGCTGTGTTAATATGTGACAAAATAGTTGTTCTCAGGCCACTGTGTATGCCTTTTTAAAGCTGTTCCCTTCTGGGGTTCACCCTCCTCCCAGCCATGCTATGGGACAGAATTCACTGTGTAGGGATGTCTAACTTTTCTGAATATCAAATTCAGTTTCAATACTAAAGGTTGGTAAACCTGGCCACCTCTCTAAGTTGCTGAGGCTGGCCTTGAAGATGTGATCACTCTTTAATGTTCAATTTCTTTTGCAGAAGTCTCCTCCTTAATTGTTGAAAGTCCACAGCTTTGATATTCCCATTTATCTAATGCTTTCTACTACTTTCCAAGTACTGCTGTATCTTAGGTCAGTATTTTTAGTCTTGAGCTCAGTGCATACCTACCCCTAATGGCTTCATTAACATAATTCAGGTTCCTCAAACATTTGGTACCAAATTGAATTTTCATGATTTTCTACTACCAGCACATCGAAAGTCTATCCCTATTCTTGAATTTATTTAAATCCAAGTTATAGCAATGACATCCACCACCAAACTAGGTAAGCAACCTCCCACTGAATTACATCTCCAGCCCTTCCACCATCAAACTAAAAATATCACAAGCTATTAATCTTTTATATTTTTAAGTTTACACCTTGCCAGTTACAGAATTCTGTCAATTATAGTTCATAATTCTTTCTCCTATCTACCATAACTCAATTCAACACAATCATTCTTTTCAAAAATACCTTTTCAGGATTTCCTTAGACTTTTCTTTCTTTTCTGTTACTAGTGGTTTTCCATTCTAGTCTAAACATCACAGTGCTACCATAGCAATCTCGCTGAAAACAAAATCTGCTTAAATCCTCCTTTAGCTCTTGGATTACAAGACGAAATTAAAGCTCTCTATGATGCCATATAAAGCCTTTAGAATCTGGTCCTGATTTACTGAGTTAGTCCAATCTTTTTCTCATCATTTACTCTGATCCTCAGAACCATTTGTCTTTGGTTCCAACTATTCTACACTTTCCTTTCAACCCTCAAACATTAGCTATTTAATAAACACCATGCCTTTTTCCATTTTGTTTTCTTGCCAAAAATACTCTACCTCCAATTTCTCCTATGAAACATTTATTTGCCTTCCAATATTCAAACATTCTATTTTTGTCATTTTTTGATTTTTTTGCCAAGCCTCTAACTACTTTTTGTTAATTAATTCATTCAAAATTAAATATGAATTTGGCTTTGAAAGTTTGGAGTCTGTAGGCAGTAGCTTATTTATTTTGCCTGGACTAATTAATCTCAATGGAAAACTGACAGTTTAAACGGCCTTTAATAGTTCTTCAAATATATATTTTGGTTGGTCATTTAGTGAAAAGAACATATGCCTGTAATGGAATGGATTTCCTCAGACAAAAGATATAGAAAATGCAGGAAAAAGAGAAGACTTTTTTTTTTTTGCATGTCTTTGACTATCTTTAATCCTTGTTCACTTATATTCCTTTCATGGAATGAAATAGCTATGCTTTATTCCTTTCTCTTCTCCACTAGAGAGTAAGCTCCTCTAAGATAGAGACTATCCATCCTGGTACCTTTGACTAAATAAGAGAATGCTCAGTTCAGACTACAAGTGAGATATCTTGGTAATTTTCAAAGAGGGCTTTTTAGAAAAAAACTCAAGATTGCTAAAGTTATGATCTTTCATGTAATTCCACAAAACCTCTCCTGCCATTATATTTGAAGGCATCTTTCTCCGGCTCTTAACTGTAATCCATCCCACAATTGGTGTTTAGTGTTCCTGGATAGGCTAAATGAAGCCAGTCACATAGCAGTCAGTCTAAAAATATCTTTTGGGAGAGGTATGATGAAGGAAACAGTGGAGCCCAGTCTCATGTTTATAGATTACTTCTAATGGGTGGCGATTCAGTGATAGCTTAACCTCTCTTTTATTTCATTTTTCATCATCACCCAAAACTCTCCAAGTCCATTCATGTTTTACTTGCCTTTTATTATCAGCTTAATTTGCTATCCCAAAATCCACTTGTGGGGCTGGTGTTTTAGATTAAGGTGTGCTGGGGGAAATGGAAAGAAACTGGAAAGTCCAAACATTTAGAAAGTGAAATAGAGCAATAGAAATAAAAGGGAAAGGGAGATAGTAAAGAAGATTTCAAGAGTGACTCAAGTTTCTGGCAATGTGGTTCATAATGGAACAGAATGAGCTAATTCACAGAGGTAGTGAACTTCACAGAGTATTTGAGACCAGCAAATGGTTCTTTGTGAGAGGAATATAGTCAGTTGAGTGGAATTTTTCTTGCATTTCTAGTTGATGGAAAGAGGAATATTTGAAAGCACTACCCATCAATTTTTCTCTTTATGATATTCTCACATTTTGTAATTCAACAAATTCTTTCATAATAACAAAATTGTGTAACCTTCTAGATTTAATTATGTCCTTTAATATCCACTGTCTGTAAATATTCAGTGGTGTTGGGCAACCTGATACAAAATTATATATGATACAAAATTCCCATGTAGTGTTTGGGGCAGCTTGTTGTCATACTGCATGTCCCCAGCCCAGTGGGGAATCTGTACCCTCCATAATATAAAATATGCATGTATGCATTCAAATGAGGGTTCCAGAACTAATTGTTGCCTAATGAGAACAAGACAGTTTTACAGCTACTATGTGCCTGACTTGAGAAGTGCTTCTGACTTTCCATTGAAAGTGTAGTGAGCAATTCTTTTATTTGGTGATTTGATTGCTGAAAAAATAAAAGATGTTTGAAGAACACTTAGACTGAATGTTCATATAATATACTCCATCAGAATGCCAGAGAAAATGAAGAGTGAAATGTGAGCAAACTATGAAACAGCAAAGGGACTTCATAAAAGCTATATAACAAACTGAACACAAACAAAAAGCATCTTTACCTTCATCACAAATCACACAAGAAATTCAGATTAAAAATAAATAACACAGTACAATGTGTTGTTAAAACAGCCTAAAAATCTAATTGTTAGTAATTGTATTTCCAAATATGGCTGAAATTATAACATGTCTGATTAACTATTGCACCAAGAAATGGTTACAGAAATAAAAAACCAGCTAATAAGTTACACATGCTTTCTCTTTCTTCCTTGAAATTTAAGAAAATTATAGACTATGCTACATAAATTAGGTCTCTCTGGAAGAAGCTGAATAATTAGGAAGCAAAAGGATAACATTGTGGGTTCTTAAAAGGTTAGAGACTATTAAAATTGACAAATCACCAGTTCCAAACATCATATATCAAGGAATGGTAGGAAGTGAGAATGGAAATTAGAGAAACTTTAGATGTTACTTTCTTCCTAAGCGTGTTTAATTCAGGATATACCCGAGGGGATGGGGAAAATGGTAACATAATGATTGCATTTAACTGACAACCAGAGTAAAACATGAATGCACAGCAGGAAGGGATATAGCAATCACAGGATTGTGCAATGATTTATGTGACTAAATGGGTGAACCATGGAAATATCACATTCAGGAGATGGCATGGGCAGGTGAGTGCTTCGTATGACCTATTATACCTCTAATTTCTAAGACTGCTCTTGTCAACCCTTGAAATGCTGGAACTTTAAAAATTATGGTTGGGAAAGCAAACTATATACTTTACTTAGTACTAAGATTTTATTCTAGATATTAATTATGTCTACTGGGTTTTTTTTTAGCTTGGAAATCATCATTAAATTTCTCATTCAAAATCATTAAATTTTCGAGTGTTTACAGGCCTTTTGTTTTACGTACCACATTGTAAATTTTTTCAGCTAAGTCATTTCTCTAGCTCTTTTCTACACTGTGAGATGGTAGACATGACTGAAGCTACTCATACTATTTTATTTGGAGAAAATAGACTTAGAGGTGTGTAGTGGTTTTCTCAATTCATACAATTTATTAATATTAAAATCCACATTATTCTACCAATTCAGAGTTATTTTTATAATGCTATATTGCGGATTTGGAGGCCAACAGAGCATAAAGATTCACTATATCTTTAAGTTTTCTTTAGGACACATAAGCTTATCTTGATCATAATTTTAAATAATGGTTTTGTTTGCTGTTTTCATGCAGGTGATAAAGGACAGAGACATAGAAAACACAAGAAGAATTGCCTAACTAAAATGAAATGAAACCAGGAAAGTGAATTCTTAAGGTAAAGTGATTTTCCTGCTGGTATATAATAGTCATTTGAAAGACATTATTTTAAAATTTATTTAGTTTCAACTGAGAAATAAAAGTTTACATACATATATAGATATAAGTTTTTGATATACAACTTGATGTTTTCATGTATGTATACATTGTGAAGAGATTAAATCAGGGTAATTGGCATTTCCATCGACTCATGTACTAGTGAGAACATTTAAAAGCCAATGAATTAGCAATTCTCAGTATGTGAGACTTTATTAACTGTAATCACTTTGCTGTACAGAATATCTCCAGAACTTATTCCCCCTAACTGAAACTTCGAAGCTTTTAACTAGTATTTCTCCTTTCCTTCCAACCTCTTGGCCCCCGTCCTAATATTAAAATGCAATTGTAGATAAAGTAGTTATAAAGCATTCTGCTGATATGACCGCCGCAAGAGGTGTACTATATTCCTCAAGAATGACAAAGGAAGCAAAAATGCACATAAACCTATCATTTCCATTGCTTTCCTCTCCAGAATAATTTTTCTTTATGAGAAATGTAAAGTTAAACCAGATAGATAATGGACTCTGCCAAAAATATAAATTTCTAGAATACCAATACATTCTTCTCTTCATTCTATAATTTGTAAAACTCTATTTAATTTGGAGGAATAAACATGAGAATGGACTGGCACAACATAGGTGCTTTGCTTACTCTGGACTATAGCAATAATGAAGCACTCCTACATGACAAGCACTGAGCAAGGTTTATGACATATCCACAACAACCCTATGTGATAGGTATATAAATAGCATCATTTTTTAATATCTAAAGTTAATTTTATGTTAATGACTTATTCAGAGTTGGGCTTTGAACTAGATCTGTTTCCACTAAGTTGAAATATGGAGAATAAACATTTTAAAAGGTTATATGATAAGATAGAAAGGAGGCTTAGTTTTCAATAAGGGTACATTCAAGGTTTGTAAGTGACTGTACTTGATTGAATTCTGAGTTGCTGATATATGTCAAACAAACACACAATATTTGACAAATAAAATGAAGTGTAAGTTTATGAATTCCCATGAAAAATAGAATCAATGGATTGAAGAGTTGCATCAGACTCATAATTATCAGAAAAAGAGGTCAGATACTTTGGTCACAGCAAGGGAAAGCTGAATAATACAAAATTCTATCTCCATTTACCTAGAAAACATCATTGACCAACCAACAAAACATTTTTGGTTTTATTAGCATTACTGCTGTATTTGCCCATCATACAAGCTACTTGGTGTTACAAAGGATATGGTAAAACAGTTTTTCTGTCTGTATTGGGCAAACAGAGCACCCTTCACCCTATTTGCTACGTTGCTATTGCCTCACTGATATTTCTTTGATTTTTTTTTTCTTATACCAGGGATTGAATCCAGGGGCATTTAACCACAGAGCCACATCTCTATCCTTTTTATTTTTTTTTTATTTTGAGACAGGGTCTCACTAAGCTGCTTAGGACCTCACTAAGTTGCTGAGGATGACTTTGAACTTGCAATCCTCTTGCCAAGGCCTCCCAAATCAATGAGATTACAGATGTATGCCACCATTCACAGCTTTCTTTGATATTTATGTATGACTGACCAACCCTCCACGTTGTTAAGCCATGCAATATTTTCAGTCATGTATCTCATTGAAACCTTTTACAGATGAAAAGGATTAGAGTTTACTAGAATTGTAGGACCCTGTTAGATCATCTGAGAAAATCCCAACATAGTATCCATAGTACTCACCAATCAGTCTTTGCTTGAATTCTAATAAGAATGGGGAATTCACTGACTTCTAGGATGGCCTATTCTCTCATCTATTTATAAAAATATATATCCCTTATTTTTTAACATTTTGAGCATTTGGACAAGATACAATATGTTAACTTGAGTCAGAAGTTTAAGAATAAATTGTACATGAAGAAAATTCTGATTCTAATTGTTAGGATAATAAGTTAAGATTTATTCGGATAATGCACCTGCAATGTCTAATGGCTACAGGAAAATTCCTTTTGCATATGATAGTTTACCATAGAAAGGCTCATCAATAGAACTGGCTAATAGGATGGTGGGGGTAATAGAGAAACTAATTTATAATTACAAATAATTTTACATCTGATTTATAAATTGAGGAATTTTAATTCAGGAAACCAGATGATCTGCCTTTTATAAGTTACACTAACATACTTAAGGTGGATAGTCAGTTTAGCAATCTATTATATGTTCTTGATTCCTAGGACCTGTTATATATCATGTGTCAGGACTCCTTTGTTAGTAAAAAAAAAAGCAGAGTTATAAGTAATTATTTTCCTTAACCTTAGACAACATATCTTCTGAAAAAGAAATGTTTTATAATATTTAAGTTTAAGAAGTGAAATGAAATTAGAAATAAAGGAACACACCTACAGAAATCCTTTTCCTAATAATACTGTTCCCTATCAGACTAAAAGAATATGCAATAAAATCCACTAGTATTATTGTTATGATTTATAATATTGATGTTTTTATCATTTAGGATAAAGAGTTTTACTGCAGAAAGTGAAGGGAAATCACCTGTCAGTAAAAGCAAATTCCCATAATAGGCTGCAAGGTAATAAATACATTTTCATGACTGAAACATATATAACTTATAAAGTGATCCAGGGTACTGGGTATAAAGTGCACACAAAAAGGGATAGTATGCTTAAAAATAATCCAAAGAGAGAAAAATACATTGCAATGTGTACTTGAGAGGCATGGAAGTTCTAAAAAAAAAAAAAAAACTCAGCATTCAACTACTTTACTTCTTTTCTCTGCTTTTTAAAAAGCTTTTAAATCCCCCAACCATGTTACTTCCATCTATAGACACTCACATTCATCAGTTTCATTTTATTTCCCAAGGTCATCAAATTATACACTTTTTTTCCTGTAACTATTTTTGCTTTTTAAATAATATAAATGTTTCTGAAGTTAAAAAGTTTTATTAGTTACTTCTTACTGGTTATCAGCATATTCTTTTTGGGGGAGTAGAGGATGGATTCAGTATTAGAAGGGGAAACTACTCTGGTTAGAGCTGCAAGGATTACAGGCTTTGTAGAGACCTATAATTCAGTGCCACAAATCTGCAGGCGATTTTAGGGAACATTATACATCCCATTCCTTTTTGATCTGTAGTTCCTAGCAAAACACTTTCCTTCTAGTAGAGAATTTGCCAAATGATGAATGTTAGGTCATTATTAGTAACCTGGGCTCTTTTGTGTCCTCTTTTCTTAAAGACAGAAACAACAAATAAAAGAAAGAGAGAGTAGAGGTAGGGAGTAATTCAGTTCTTGCTTGAGTATTTTTATGCTTATTGGACTCCTCTCTAAAAGGTACCCCTAAGTGGACTCACACTTGATCAAAGCTTACTATCTCACTTTGAAACTTTTGGAGATCTTCACAAGTTTCCTTTGGGACTCTTTCCTACCTTTGAACTGTTATTAGTAGATAATCATGTGCAGATGGAGCTCCTTTCTCAGCCATGGCCTGCTGATAGTAAACCTTCAGACTCATTGTATTGAGGTCTGTTTGTGCTTCTGAGTACTTAGGCAGGACTCCTAAACTCTAAAATACATTTCTTCTCTGTTGAAATGTATGCTAAATTCTCATGTGTCTCCTTTCCTTAAGCACTCTAAAACAGATAAATTCCATCTTCGCTCTCCTTGACCAACTTCCAAAGCAAGTGGTTAGCTTGTTTCTTGTCCTCTAGAACTTTGTCAGGTGAAACATCAACCTCAGTCCACAGTTGACATCATCTAGGTTTGAAGCCAATTTCCCGGATATAACTGCAGAGAAATCAACTCTCATTTCCATGTGTGGTCCTCTTGAGGCTCTCTGCTGTACAGATGGTGTTAGAAGGGAGGACCACAAACATCTGGAGAGAAGACAGAGGTACATCGCCTCGCTTTACTCTTCCAGGAGAAATCTTCACATCAGTTTTATCTTTTCATTCTTCTATTTTCTCTTTTAGACTCTGTTCATGTGATTGAGTTAAGGGAGTCTGAGAAATGTGAACTAGTTTTTTTTTACCCCAATGTAAATTATTTTATATCCTTCTTGAATCTGTGATTTTAATATGAAGATCATGGAATGGGATGGATTTTAAGTCATCCCTTTTGTAAATTGCTCATGCACAGTTGGAAGTCTTCTCTGTTATTTCCCTTGCTGTTTTCTCTGTTGATTGAAACTGAAGTAAGGAAAAGTTCATTTGAGTATCCACTTGTACCATCAACCTAAGAATTATTAAGGTGTTGTAAATATTAATTTACAAGTGAATTTATTCCAACAAGGATATTCATGTTGTAGAGGCCATGAGCTCTTCTCATTCATGCTTATGTTGCCAGGAACAGTTCAGTTTCTGGGGCATATGGATTTTCAATAAATAATAGTAAAACCAACATTTTTGCCTACATTGCATGGCTCTCACTTTCATTGATGAATATCTGTCCACCCATTCTTGTCTCTTCTCTGTTCAGTTAGCTTTGAGCAAGGCTTTAGTCTTGCTACATTAGTCTTGATGCAAATTGTTGTTGATGATGTGGCTCTAAATGCATATGGAAGAAAGTTTGAGGGAAGCATGGCCAAGATAACAATGAGCACCAAAACACGGGGATTGAGGAGGAGCAGCACTTGAGAACACTGGAATATTGCTGGAGTGTTTGATGGAATAACAAGGATCAGAGATGAAGCAAAAAAATAAGGGGTTTGCATGCCTCATTAGTTTGCATCTTACCTTAGGATAAAATGTCGCTTCTGAAGAATTGTAAGTAAAAATTGTATTAACTGAGAACAGAATGCATTTTCCTGAATTTATAAGTGAAAGACTTAAAAAGAAAAGTCATTAATTGAAAGTTCACTGCATTTTGAAGCATTCATCAATAAAACCTCATTTTTCTGTTGATTAGATATATACAAATTTGAATGGCCCTTCACCAGTATGAAGCAGCATTAATGGTCTGACCTTCACTTTTAGAAAAATATGAAACCATTGCTTAAGCTATGGAAGTTATTGGTATTTTCACTTCATAATCATAAAGGAAGAGTCATGGAAAGTTTGCTCTGCACTCCTTGAAAGCTCATTCTTTCCTTAAGCATGGATTCAACTCTGAGTAAAAAGAAGTAAAACTTAATATAGGAACTTTGACATGACAGTGTACGGGAGAAATGCATTTTTATTTTAGAGACATGGGCAGAAACCAAGCGGTGGGAGAAGTAGGGACTGCATAAGATGAAAGACAAAACTGTGAGGGCACTGGCGTCTTGCAGCGTTCCTTCCATTTATATGAGGGGGGTGTCCTCTTGTGTCATGGAGTATTAAGAAGCATTTCTGAGACAGCACATTGGCAGTGTCAGAAACTAATCTCTGTGCTCTGGTTCAAAGTGGGGAGATGATTTATTCAAATCCTCTTTAAATTGTGACGAAGGTTAAAATCTGAGCAAATTGCACCAATATTCCCTTTTAGAAGACAGTAGCACTTGTTTAAAGACCACTAAAGGACCTGAGGAAAATACAGTCATGGTTGGAATTCTCAGTCCTCAGGAAGAGTGCTTTTGTTATTTGTGGTCAAAAGTGTCTACAAATTCCCTGAATGGGTGCACTAGAGTATATATACACCCGGTGTAATGGGAGCTGCCTCTTTGGGGCAGAAAGGTTCAAAAGAAGGGTAAATGTTAAAAATATGGGCTGATGAACAAGGCAACGCTTTCAAAGGAAAGAAAAAAGTGGCATTTCTGGAGAATTAGCTATTAAATCATGCACATTTATTATGGCCAGACTTGGCAATGCAACTGCTGGTGAAAGTATGTCAGAGGTTTCAATATAAAACTCCTATTAGAAGCAGTTATTGTGTAAAATTAGCTCTCCAGATCTTTGAGCATCCCACACCATCTGGCAGACACATACAAGCCCAGATGTCCTATGTCTTTATGCAGCGTTGAGAGTCATTGGATTTCAAACCCAGAACCATAAATGTCTCATTCTGGGGAAAAGCTAAGATATTGTTCATAGGTCAATTTACTTTATCATCATTTCAAATAAACACAACATCAAAAGCAGGAGGAAAGTGAAGTTCACTTATTTATCCCCTTGACTTATTGTCTGTACCTTTACTGAAGGTCCCATTCTACTTTGGGTGAGTCTCTCCCTTAGGTAGCTATCCCAGGGCAAGTGCCCTTCAACTCCTCTTCTCCCTGTAGCCTTGGGGTTGCTTTTTTTGCTACTAGCCTCTTACGACTGTACTCCTCCTAGCTGATTTTCCTTAAACTTCTCGTACTTTGGTAAAGAAATTCTTCATTAAAATTCCTTGTTTGAATTTGTCGTTTGTACCCTTTTAGTACTGTTATTGATAGGTACCCCCTAGAAGGCAATGGCTTAGTTTGTGGGGAAATATATGTGGTATGCTGACTTGCATGGGGAAAATGTACACGATGACAGAAAACCAATTAGAGCAAGGGAACAGAGAAGGCCTGACATTGTATTTTACACTTAGAGCTTCTGGACATCTTTATTAAGATATTGGGTTGGCTTTCTTATATTTCCAGTTAACGTACTGATAGGAGAACCTGCTTGTAGAAGGCAAGTGTATGAAATTTGAGGAGCCTAAGGATATTCCTAGTATTTTACCTTTTTATTGTTAATCTCATTTCAATTTAATACATTTCATACACCTGATAATTGACACACAAAAATGAGTAAAATATGTTTGTAAAAGCGAAATATTTTAAAAAATTAAAAACAAAGCAGAAACAAAAATGTTTAATATTTTGTATGTCACTGTGGACTCTTGGGCAAATATGGTAGCGTTTTACTTCCCTACCTCTCCGGCTGTGTTTTCTTTGTCGTGTGTGCATGAACCTCCGCCAGTTGCTGTTCCCACTTGATCTCTTCCAGTCTCTTCACCTTCCTTCATCTTTTTGTCTTTCATACCACCTCTTTTGTGATCAAATGCTCACTCAGGACTTCAATAACTACTTCAATCAAACCACTCACTATCTCTGAGTTGTCTAAATGTGCTGGTGTCTATTTCCAAAATATCTTCTTTATTTAAAATTTGAACAGTTTCTCATTTCATTTTTACAAATACTCCAAAACCATGACCTTTAAAGCATTCTTTGCCTTCTGTTTTCCTTTGTTGTAATGCAATTTAAGCTGCTATGGCAAAAAGAGGAAAAAATAAATAAAATTTTAAGCAAGACAGCTGTTTATTTCTCCCTTACAGAACAATAAAAAATCAGTGGTCCAGGGCCAGTGACAGAAGGCTCTGCTGACAACTTCTGCAGGGCTTTCTTTTGAGATCTGAAAGGCTGCTTCAGATTGCGCATTCTCATCTGCATCCTAATCAGTGGCAAAAGGAAAAGGAGAAAACAGGAATACATACCAGGCATTTTGGAGACCTGCCTTGCACTGGGATAACTTACAGTAGGGAAAGTGGTCCAGGAATGTGTTGTAACAGGTATGCTAATGGAAGTACAGGGCCCCTCCCCACCTTTGACTGTTTCTTTATCCTGAAACACCCTGGAAACACGGAATGACATAACTCTAACTCCTTTTCCTTTAAAAGAGCTCCTGTGAATGCTTGTGGCAATCATTCTCCAGCTCCCAGGATCAACTCTTATTGCTTCACCTTTGAGCACACCTTCTTTTCTCTGAAGTTTGATTACTTGTTGATTTTTTTTTTAATTTTTTAAATTTTCATTTGTTAAACATGATCTTACAATTAGGAGGGATTCATCGTCAAACAATAAAGGACAAAAGTATAATGACAGAATAAGCCAAGGCTGGTGCCAGTCCATGGTTTACTCTCCTTGGGTTCCCCATGGTTTCCTGTTTCTCCCTACTTAAGTCCCAAGTTAATTGGACTTCTCCTGGAAGTCGGAAGTTCCCCTCTGATTAGATTCCCCTGATTTTTAATCAAGCATATAGAAAGCCCTCAACTTCTCCTCTTGCATGTTTCAAGTTTCAGGAAGCCAACTAGGTAGTTGGTTTATTTTGTTCATTTTTTTTTTGTTGGTGGTGGTGCTGGGGGTAGAAACATGGGCCTCACTCGTGCTAAATATGTGCTTCACTACTGAGCTACACTCCAGCCCTTTATTTTGTTCATTTATCAATAGTTTCATGAGGCCTTGGTTTCAACAAGGTGACAAAGTAAACAAAATTCAAGGCTTGTCACCTGCCTAATCATGATAAGCCTGCATACTGGAAAGAATGGCACAAAGCTTTGTGCAATTTTACATATGTTAGAACAGCCATATCTGTGAGTTTGTGAGTTCACAGTTTATCTGTGTATGTAGCATAGGTTTGAATGGACACATGCTATCCCTTTTACAATTACTTTACTCATACACAGAAAAACTCCACATTATAAAGAATCATGTTTCAAGACATTTCCAGGTCAGTTTATTGGAACTCATAGAACATAGCTTTCCCACAAATAATTTTACCCAGAAAATTATATTTAATCCATAGCATGGATAACGAAAGTGTAGTACTAACTTCAATAGTGGATTTTAGGTGTAGAGTGTCATTGAGTAAAAGAAAATTAATGACAAGAAAGAGGATTTCCTCTCTATTTTCTTTTCAAAGGGTAGGGTAGAGTTTTTAAACCCCTTCTACATCTATCTCTACATAACCCCACTGGAATTCCATATACTCCAGCTGTTTAAAGGCCACTTATATGGGAAAAGTAAAAATGCCACTGTTGCACTATTAAGTTCTCATATGCCCCTGAAATTAGCTTCTCCTACTACATCAGAGTGACTTCAGACTAAAGGCAGAATGACAAATGACTGAGTAAACTCCTCTAATGTGTGAGCAAAAAACAATAGCTCCTTAATATTGTTGGAAATAACTATAGTTTTTGAAGGATGATCATTTTCCAAGGTTTTCTTGATTAGTAGAATTTTAAAAAGGATAACAAGAATGTTAAATGAATCAGGAAGCACAGGAACTAGAAGCTAAGAATGGGAACCCTCCTGCTTGTGAAGATTCCTCTGAGCCCTTTCTTTTTGTTGATTCTCCTGTGTCACCTTCATAGGGTATAGCTTCTCTGAGCTTTTCAATGGTTCTCTTGGCAATAATATTGCAGATAAGAGGGACCAGGCTTTGCAGGGGTGAACTATTTGTATTATCATTTCACTTAGCTGGACCATCTCTTACATTTCTTCCTATTCTCATATAGGGCCAATGCATAATAACTAATACCCAGAAGTACTCAATGAAGGTTTGTAGAATGATTAAGCACAAGAACATAGGCCTTTCCCTTCTTCATTTAAATGATCCATTTCTTTCCTATATTATTTAAGCTTCAATAATATGCAGCCCGTTCTGACATGCTAGATGGGCTTTTCTACGTCCAGCTCCAGTAATCTGTGATACCATCCTTGAGCAAAAATCTTTTCTGGATTTGCCTTCTTATTGATGTTTTTCCACTTTGGGCTACTTTTTCTTTGTACCATTACTAGTAGATATCTGTGCAGATTTCACTAAAAGAAAAGGAAAGTCAATCTCAGAACGATGGTGAAAGGACTGAGAAGGCACTGGAGCTGGAGTGAAAGAAGTGGTATTTTTTGAATGGAGATTTAAACAAAAATGAGAGTTTCTTTTCCGTACCAGCAAGGCAATGGGAGCAGTTGGCAACAAGTAGCTGCCAAGTGAAATCTTTTTATGTCCTCTCAATCACCCTTGAGGCTGCAGGTTGCCATTTTGTGATGACACTATTGTAAAAAGATTTTCTTAGTATTTGTTTCAGATATCATTGTGAAAAAATTATTTGAGGTAGGGGCTTGGGAGAAGTGTTTTGAACAAATTAGTTTGTTCACTACATTCCACTTAATAATTGCTATTTTTTCTTTTTCCTGTCCATCTATCCCTCCTTTTTTAGTTTTCATATTTCCCTCTTCTTTTATCTCTTCCTTCTTTACTTCCTTAATATAAATATTTACTGAGTGCCTACTTCCTGTTGGGCATTCTGCTTGGCTCTGATTACATAAACAATGAAGACAGAGCTCTGATGCTTGTCTTTAATATCTCACATTCTAACAGTAAGACAAACATAATTAGAAAAATCATAGTAAATCTGGTTTTTGCAAAAAATTCCCCAAATGCAAAGAAAAAACCAAGTATTTTCCACCACCCCAAATTTTCTGCTGGAATAAGCTTCACACAAGAGGAGCAGTTTGAGTTGAAACATGGGTGGGAGTTAGTAAAGAATAATTGGGAGGGGTATCTTCCCATCATCAGGAATAGTGTGCATGTGATATAAGGTAAGGTACAGGACAAAGAAGTTGTGTTTTAAATTTTAAAGCATATTAAATTAATGCTGGGTTTAGAGTGTGGGGTGACTTAATGATGAGAGATGAACAATGTACAGACAGTTTGTGAATGCATTTATGAGCTATATAAAGGAGTTTACATTTTGTTTGGAGATAATGAAAATGTTCTGAAGACTTTTGATTCTAAAATAATTGCATCCTTAGTCATTGTTGGAAAGATTATGCTGACAGCAGTGGTGACAATGTACATATGCTGCTTGTCTTAGAATGGAATTACATCCCTATAAACCTAGTGTTAAGTTGAAAATACCGTTGCACATCTAACCTTCCAAATATCATTAGCCTAGCAACACAGCACACTGTAGAGGTGGCTTGCCCTTGTCTTTAAACTGCTGACTGAGCTGTGCTTTCTGTCACTGCTAGTGCCACTAAAGAGTATTATTATTATCTTGTTAGTCCCAGAAAAAGATCAAAATTTAAAGTTCAGTTTCAATGAATGCATATTACTTTCATAACATTTTCTTCATGAGGTTTATTTAATTTTATTTTTATTTTTATTAGAAGTATATAGAGATACAAATGAGGGGGAAACATTATCAAACCAACAGTAGTTAATGTATACATATACTTTGTTATCCAGGGGTAATGCCAAAACATGGATGACCACCTTGCGTTTCACCTGTTGCAGTTGCCCCCAGAAGAACTCATGTGTTAAATGGGTATCTCGTGGAGGAATGACATCGGCTTCTGGGATGGTTTCCCCCTATTCCCACTCTCCAGTCTCCTATGAGTTCTTCATACACCCCCCCCCATCCCCATTCCCCTCCTTACGCCTCCAAGTATCCTAGGGAGCCATCCCCCTATTACTCTGAGAGTCATTCAATTTGAAGTATTGTTAGGTTAGCCGTCTACCCTACTGCTTCCCCATATATTCTAGCATCCACAGATGAGAGAAACCATTCAGCCCTTGAGTCTCTGAGATTGGGAGACTTCACTAAGCATAATTCTTTCCATCTCCATCATTTGATATCAAAAGCCATAATATCGTCTTCTCTAATGGCTGAGCAGTATTCCATTGTATATATGTACCAAAGTTTTTGTATCCACTCATCAAGTGAGGGGCATCTGGGTTGGTTCCATAGTCTAGCTGCTATAAACATTTTTAAGCTCAAAAGATCCTAAAATGAACTGTTGAAAGTTGAAGATAATCTGTACTGTGAAAATATAGTACAGGTAAGGGCTGGAGTGGTGGTTTGGTGGTTACAGCACTTGCCCAGCATGCACAAGTACACAGATTCAAACCCCAGCACCCACATGCAGAACTAAGTGTCAGAGCAACGAAAATCATGTGAAAAACTCAATAAAAATTGTTTTACTCTCTCTCTCTCTCTCTCTCTCTCTCACTGTCCTTCTCTTCAAAATAAAAAGTAGCATCAATTATTCTGGCTTAGTGAATTATCAGGTTCCATGCCAGAGCAGTAGCAAACAACAACAAAAAGAAAAAGAATAAATGTCAGAGGAAGTGCAGATTTAAGTCAGATTAATGGTGCAGATATAGGGATTGGTGATTTCTTGAATGTGATTTTAGGGCAAAATAGGGATTTGGGATAACTATTGTATTAAGATTTAAGATGGCCCTAGGCTTTCCATTGAAGCTTTTTCTACCCAGTGTGAAACTGCAATTTATGCAGAAAATATTTGTAAAGATTGCAGAATGCTGAAAATTCATTTCCAAGGCTTTTGGTAAAATCATTTCCTTTCTGCAAATTAGAGACTAGCCCCACTGGTTGACAGATCTTTGAAGGTCATAATGCATTTTAAAAGGTTTGCAGTCAGTGATGCAAAAATTCCAAAATTATGTTCAGAAAGCATGTTGAATTGAAATAAATAAGTGACTTAATAGGAGTATACAGTATTAATTTCAATATTAATGCTATTTTTTGAAGCCCACTGAGACCAGCCTATAGCATGACCTAAGATGGTATCATAGTTAAAGCTAACAGAACATCTCAATTTGGTCAGATGTTTTTTTCACTTATTATCATTATAACTTAAGTTTTTAGGAATATGGAGAGTATTCAAAAGAGAAATAAAGGAATGTCTTTCTTTTAAGTACTTTATGTGCCAATGTATTCATACTTTAATTTCATTTCTTTAAGTATCTTAAGATGTATTTATATTTTATCTATTTTAAATATGCACAATATACATAAAACATATATATTTTTATGTAGTATATAACTTTGGTATGAATATATGCTTGACCTTAAGATAATCTATTAAACATCAATTTTTGAGTTCATAGTTCATATTTTTAATTGTTTTTTTCTTTCTTTGCAGATCTATACCTGGGGCATAGACAGTATTTTTAAGAGTCTATTGTTCAAGTTCTTTTAAGTCCCTGACATTTAACTTTACTGCTTTCAACTTTCTTGAAGGAAATAATGATGATATGGCACCTACTGCTTCCTGGGCAGATCGAGTGCCTGTCTCTGTAGAGAGCAGCCTTGTGATATTTCCAGAAGGATATTAAAAATCTCACTTTATGTTGGAAATTGTGCCTTTGTGAATACTTAATGTCTTTACAATAACTCTGGAGGCTCTGCTGTTGTTCATACATTTCAGTGGCAAAAACTGAAAACTAGTGCATTGATCTTGACATTAAAAATACATCCCTTTTGCAACTTGATAATATTTTCCAGTGGATTATCTTGTCTGACTCAAATGCCTGTTTTCTTTCACTGACTAATTTGAGATTAAGCTTTAGGATATGGGTCTGAAAAGCACATTAGAAGTGATTGAGTCCATCCAACCCCCTCAGTTTTCAGATGGAGACATGAAAGTCCAGAGATCTCAATGAGGATAATTGTCCTAGACAATATTATAGACTTACAGCTAGAATTTCAGTGTTTTTTCCCAGTTGGGATCTTAATAGAAAAGATTTGCAACTGTAAGAAACAAGGATTTATGTATTTATTCTTCTTAGGGACACATTCTATTTTATAAACATATTTTGTGAAACCTTCTCTGTATTCAAGAGCTTAGACCGCCCCTCACTTGTAGAGCAAATTGATGTGTTGAATTCAGGCTGTACCTACCACAAAAAGTGAGTTTAAAAATCTATCGGTCATGATTCCCTCAATAACTGCTTATTGAGTAGTAGTTATGGTGTTTTTTCCTTTGGGGAAGTTGCAAAAATAAAAGGGATTGAATTTCTGGTCTTGAATTTGTGAGGGAATTAGACATATGTGCAAATGACTCTAAAGGATTAGGCTGTTTAAATATTTTAGCAGAAAATAAAATGAAGTGTTATGGAGCTTATTAGTCAAGATTCTGCATAGGAACAGTGCCAATAGAATGTAGATAGATAGATCGATAGATAGATAGATAGATAGATATAGATAGATGATAAAGATATAGCAATAAAGTGAGGTATATAAATATCGATACATGAGAGAGGATTTACTATGGGAATCGGCTCACATATTTATGGAATCCAGTAAGTCCCATTATGTGCCATCTCAAATCGGAGAACCAGGAAGACAGGGGTATAATTCAGCTTGATGCGAGGTATTGTTTTAAGTCCTAGAGTATGAAAGAACCAGCTCTAATATCCAATACCTAAAGGCCAGAGAAGATTAATGTTCCTGTTCAAGAACAACGAATGTGTCCTTCCTCCACTATTTTATTCTATTTAAGCTCTCAATGAAGTTCACGATTCCCACCCACACTGTTTAAAGCAGATCTTTATCGAGTCTTTTGATACACATAAAAATGTCTTCTAAAAACACTCTCTCAGGCACACCCAGAAATAGTGCTTCACCAATGATCTGAGTAGTCCCTTAGTTCAATCAATTTGACATATGAAATTAATAGATTGGCTATGGAAGAAAAAGGTAATTCTGCCTAGGAGAGGAAGAAATGACTGAGTGAAACTATGAAACAGCATGAGGCTTGGAGAATTATAGGGAAAATAAATACCATAAGGCAAACGAGTACTCCAAAAACATATGTTTGAGAATGGGATATCTTTTAATAGAGCTATAGTGAGAACTGTAAAGGAAGATTAGTAAAAGAGATGAAGTCACAGAATGAAGGATTTTATGTGGAATGCTACATATTTCTGAGGAAGATTTCTGATATTGAAGTTTTTGATAAGAGGAGCAGATGGAAAATAAACTTAATTTTCCCTGGAATTTAAAAATCATATAGCCTAGACTATCCACCGTTATAAGATTGCTACAGTCTAAGGGATTTTGTTGACTTGTCTAATTCCTTTCTGTTCAGCTTCGAGATCCAGTATATGTTTCATATGTGTGATTTTTGACTATCCAATAGTCAGCTCTTCTCACTGCCATATCTCATAGAGTTTCTGTTTCACTAGTAAAAAATTTAGAGGCTGGAACATGGTAGGACTCAGAAATATTTGACAAAATTAATCATTATTGCTCAGATATTCCACCCACTGCTGAGTCTGTGCTTTATATTTCTTTGCCAATAACTAGTGTTCTATTCATTTATGGTTTGTGGGAAAAACATGTACAAAAGAATGTTTTAATAAGTGGACAAATGTAATTTCTAGGGATTTCAGGATTTCCACACAAAATGTTACTATTTATAATCAACTTACAGCTAACTATTTTTAGGAACTGTAACAGTAATGTAAATATCTAGACTGATATCATCTCCCAGAATGATAACTATATAGTTAGCGAGGTAGACTCAAGGTTTTGGACTCCCTGGTTGCATCAGTACATTATCACTTTTCTTTAGTTTTGGACTTTACAACCATGACTCTATAATTTTGTGTCACGATGGAGATTTTATAAATTCCTTCTTACTCACTTGATAGGAACCTATAATTTGATGTCAATTCGTTATTCTGCTTCTGTAAGACTCGATGCAAGACACTATTTAATCTTTTTCTAATAGACTGGTGCTACATAACCCTACAATCCACTCATGTTTGTGCTCTGAAACACTGGCTTGACAGCTAATTTGCAAATACTATGCTAGTTGACTATCTGTCTATCCATTGTTTTATTTCTGGGTCCACAACTAGATTGTAAGCCTTCTGAAGTAGGACTGATCCTGATATGTTTTTAGAATATGTTCTCTAGAACAAGGGAGAAATTAAATGTGAAATGGAAAATAATGCTGATTGTGTTCTTCAAGGTCCTTATTCTACCTTCTACAACAGAGGAGAATCAATAGAACTTCATGTTTTTGTTACTGTTTGTGTGATTCATGCTGTTCTTGTTCAATCACTTTCTATCATGAACTTGCCTCTTGAGTTGATTGTGATCTTCACTCAACCAAACAGGAAGCCAATATGAAGTCATACTCTTTGGAGGAATGTTCTTTACAGGTGTTAAGTAAATCATGTAATTTTCTCCACTCAACAGGAAACAAATTATTTCCATTATCTGAAATTAACTCTACAACTGAGTTTCTCCTAGGCAGACAGTTGCTGTTTGGGGACAGTGGTGTAGATATTGTCAGATAACATTTAGATTAACATGTAATGTGACACACCAACACACCTACATAGTCCCATAGATAGAGAGCAATTATTTAACAAAATCATATGCATGATTTTCATTTTAAACATGAAATGAATTATTTGTGCACTAACACTTTCACCTTTGTGGAAATACAAGCCATATCTTGTGGATGTTAAAATATTAAGAGTAAAGACATGAAAGCAAAGACTTTTCAGTAATTAAAATATGTAACTTTTGTTGCTGATAGAGGAATCTGCAGACTATATGAAATAATATTTTAGTGACTTTCTGACTCACAGCCAGTCTTTTTTGTTAAAATATCAATGTTTTCTTGAGGATAAAAATAGTCATGTTCCAGCCAGCAAAATATCATTTACAGATACAAGTGACCACTGTCATAGAAAATGTAACCCACTTATTATTAAATGCTTGCAACACAATAAATAGTATGCTGATTTCATAAGAAATTGCTATTTCCCTGTTGACATAGGTGTTAGAAAGAGACAGCAAAGAAGAGGAGGGCAACAGAATGTAGCTCATTGCACAGAGGATGCTATTTTCATGAAGAATATTTAGGGGACACAGATAGAAGCCTTGCAATGTACATACACAGGGAGTTAAAAATAATTTGTAAAAATGAGAGAAAGTATTAAAAGAAGCAAAGTTAGAAGGAAAGCACAGGGGCTGGAGCGGTGGCTCAACGTTTGGAGCACTTACCCAGCATGCATGGGGACCCAGGTTCAACCCCCAGTACCAAATACACAACTAAGTGTCAGAGAAACAAAGGCCAGATGAAAAAATAAATAAACATTGATTCTCTCTTTCTCTACCATTACTCTCTCATTCAAAGAAAAATGAAGGAAAGTACAGGTGGAAAAAGAAACAAGATTTTACTAATTTGCTACAAGTTAACAGGACCATAGCTGTATTCAAGTAAATATTATTAATTTCCAGTGAGAAGTTTTGAGCTCTTAGAAAAATTTAAAATAAGAGAACAAAAAGAAATAACATAACAGTATTGCACAGACGTCCTCAAAATGCTAAGACAATATAATCAATTTGTAATTTGGGTTTGTGTTTCTTTCGTTAGTCTTTTAAAATAAATTTGCCTAATATATTATTCGATTATTTCAAATTACTCCAGTTTTCTGTTTAAATGACACTTAAGGAACTCTGACTTGGCATCACATGCATCCAGGTGGACTGTGGTGACCATCTGGTCACTGGACAGGTGCCCAGGACTAGCAGATATGCTGATTTTCAGTGCACTCATACCTTTTCCACCAACTGGAGAGGGCTTATGTAATTGGTAACCCAAAAACAGTCAATAGCACACAGAAACACACACTAATATCATGAACAGAAGTAGCAATCAGTCTATAATTAGTATTACCATGTGTTGTTCTCTCTGTCTTGCTATGTTCCAGATATTGCCAAGAACTATTATCTCATATCTTTTTCACAGCAATTTTTTGAGACAGGTTTCATTTTTCCTAGGATTTATACAAAAGTAGACTAAAGCTTGTAGAAGTTAATTTATCAAGATTCTACAATTAACTTTGTAGTATGAGTTTTTAACCATACTATACTCTTTATAAATTCTATCTTCTCTAGAGTTTATAAATGAAGCCTTTACCATATCCAAGACTTCAGAAATGATAACTTTTCATTCTTTCCTTCTTATTGAGGTTCTGAAAATTATAGGCACTGATAAATTTACTTGGCATAACAGTAAAGAATATTTTAATAAGAAAAATATAATGTTGAAGAGTGAAACTTGCAGTATATGTCTCCTTAACTCATGGAAATCTTTTTTGGCATACTGATATATTCCAATTCTTCCCTGAATAAATTGCTTTAAACAATTACTTCAACAAAAATGGGTATTATAAAATTAATATATTACTTTCTGAAAATCTGAATGTAGTTACACAAATTATGTGTTTCAACAATTGAAACAGAGGTAGAATAAACATTCATTAGTAAAAAGGAAGAGTCTAAATGGACTTATAATTGTATCATATTCATTTGGGCATTGCAATCAATCCTTTCCTCATTCTCAATATTTTCACTGTTAACAACTGGGGAAAATTCTCAGATAATCTAGAAACTGACTATATGTTATTCTGGCCATTTTTTTTTAAAGAGAGAGAGAGAGAGAATCAATTTTATTTTGTTTTAATTTGGCCTTCATTGCTCCACTTCATTGTGTATGTGGTGCTGGGGTTCGAACCTATGTTCTTGTGCATGTCAGGCAATCACGATACCACTGAGCCACCACTTCAGCCCCTATTCTGGGCTAATCTATGAGAGTTCTTTGAGATTTTCTACTTTGTTTAGCAACTGGACCAAAGTCAACTGAAATTTAGAACTGTTTGTATGTCTGTTTTCTCAAACACTTGCTATGATTCTGGATAAACACCAAATGGGCTATGGGTATAGAAAAAGGATGGAGAATTGAAACAAAGTAAAACCACAGCATGTGGGAGAGCCGAACTGCACATGTGCTGAGCAAATATTTATCAAATTGAAATACATTTTTCAATAGAGAGTACCTCAAAGATCACTCGGGAGTCCATCTCTCTCTTACTTTATGCAAATCAGAAGCAATGTTCAAGAGATCAGAGATCCTTTTTTAGTAAAGACAGAACATGTAAAATTGCCTCTTTTACTCTTTAATGTCAACTGTCATGGGGAATCATTGATTCTATCTTTTTTTTTTTCACTGAATTATTTTTATGCTCTTGATTTATTCCCACAGATATGTTCTTTTCTGATTAAAAGGGTCCTTGGGCTTTCTTTTTTAACTTTTCATCCTTCAATATAAATACTTTAACACTACTGTTTCAAAAGGTAATCTAAAAACAAACATTATGAGGAAGGCTAGAAACAGAAAAACTTTGAGTGAAAAATACGCATTTAGTTTTTCCTTTTCATACAATATGTACTAGAACTCACATAACCTTGGACAAGATGAACTGAGTAGTACTGCCAGTTATAGATTGTATAGCACATATAGCACAAGCAATACTTTTTGAAATCTAATTTACTGAAAAATAAATTAATATTTACTTAAGAATTCTAAAATGCCAGTAGAGGACACAGAACTTCAAAATGTTAATTTAACCTTCATGCAGTCCTATGAGCAACATATTAGCTTCTCCTTTATGTTATGGAGATATGTGTGATTTGAAGGGAAGTTACATGCTTAAAGTGAGACAAGTAATCTATTGCAGCTTCATAAAGAAGTTATTTATTGCAATGTCCCAACACTTGGACCATATAATAACTGTGACAAAGGTTAAAATAACATTTTGCTTGCATGAAAGTAAAAAGAAAGCAAGAAAGTAAGGATTCAGTTTCCTTTGTGTAAACAAAATATTCCCAGGGAATTTTCATCATATGAGAAAATAATTTTACATCACACATGTTTGTTTAATGAATCAGATCACTTGAAAGTTGTCTCTTCTAATTTATAATGAGTTCTGAAGATCTCTACTAAAATAACAACTCGAATAAAAATTTCATAATTAACTTAGGTTATTAGATGATAGAAAATCAAGCTGAATTTAAATTATTTTTCTGTAATTCACATTCATCACTTATATTTTCTAGAATTAACATAGTTTAGATTGAAGTCTTACTCTCTGGTAATTTCCAGTTCAAATTCTCACTCTTGCACACTAAACATATATCTGTACACACAAACGCATGCTTTAATTTTTCCATTTCCAGATTCTTAGTTCAATAACAATGCATTACCTTACATAATGATTTTACTCCATTCTAATGTCATTCCATAACAAGGGAAATGAGAATATTGCCACATGGATCTTTTTTCACTTACTTTAGTCATATAAAACTAAACAATATTTTTCTTCTTTTACGTTTGTTGGATAACTACAAGGACATTGCATAACAGATTAAAAGCCGTATGTGAGCCATATCTCTTTTGATATATGCTTAGCAGAAATAAATCGCTAAATATAATGAATCTCAAAATTATTTCCATTAATATAGTACACTGAAATTGTATTGTATTTTTCATCTCTGGATTTATGGGAGAAATGAAAGTGAGCCCAATTCTTACATATTTGGTGAGGTGGAGACAGTAAATTCTCCATGGGATTATTGCTATTTGGGGCTAATGGCTCCCACATCAATCTATAGCACAACTTTCTCATATTGCTTTAAAAATGTCCCATAGGAATTTTCAAGGAAGGGTTGACCCTACGTTGTCAGCTATGTCCTTTTTTTTCTATATGATATTCCTTTAAAAACTCAGTAAAAGATGCTCCCTTGAGTATAATGTGGTCTTCTAGGAAAAAGGTGACTCAGAGCAAGAGGGAAAGAAGACATTTTTCCACCTTCTAAAAATTCTCTGTTGAATGCCCTCCAACTAGTTTAAGGCTTTGCACATTATCCAAATAAGGAGAGAATTGCACTGGCTACACCTTTTCATAGGATCAGTGAAAAAATAACTACTTCCTTGGGAAAACCCACACTTGTTTTTCAATATACATGAACGTTGTGATATTGATTTAATGCAGACCGCAACATGTGAGAAATTCAACAATTAATCATTAGTGACATTTCCTCATGTCTACTCTTTTTCTGAAAAATTTTTTCACTTCTTTATTTTGTTGAAACCTGGTTCTCCTCTGAGTACATAGCTGCCTCAAAGGGCTGTACACTCTTCTAATAGAGGTAATACTGAGCCGGGCAGTGGAGAAGCTGTCCATCCCCCTTGCTCCTGTAGGGCTAGAGACTTTATTATTTTATTTTCTTCAATGATGATCCATCTTCATTCCTAGCTGCTAAACATGCTGCTTATTGTACTGAGAAAATGAAAACAATTCCAAGATAAGTTCTAAATGCTCATATTCTGTTATCTAAATTGCCA
Source organism: Aplodontia rufa (assembly GCA_004027875.1). Lineage (NCBI taxonomy): Eukaryota > Metazoa > Chordata > Mammalia > Rodentia > Aplodontiidae > Aplodontia > Aplodontia rufa. Next base: position 52,788 of record PVKS010002681.1, on the reverse strand, counting down.
CCATCATTCATACAATATACTTCGTCTTCTCTCCCATCCCCATAGAGGAAGTCTCTGTGTTCCTATTTAAAATCAATCTCTCACATTACTTCCATCACCATTATAACATGTTATTTATCCCATTTAAGACATCAACAAAACAAATATATTCACTTGTTTTATTGCTATTACTATTATTCTCCAGATACACACCCCTTCTCTTCACAACAAAACTCTTCTCAAGTTTTGTTCTTATCTGTTGTCTCTAATTGCTCCTCTCTCATACTTTATTTAAAGAATCTATTAGGATAATAGTCTATTTAAACCACATACTAACATCACCAGTGATTTATGTTTTTAAAGATAGTGATAAATTTCTATTTTCATTTTACTTGCCCCTGTGGAATAGATGACAAATTAATAGTTTGAATGACTCATTCTCATCAAGACATTTTGTTTATATTGTTATAACTATTTCTTCTAGTTTTACTCCTACCTTATGGATTTCTTGGACTTTATGATAGGTTTCTCCCTGGCTTCTTACCTCTCAATATTTGTAGCTTAGACTTCAGTTTCCTTTTCTTGATGGTCCCCTCCAGTTTCATGAGTTTAACTACTGTTTGTATGTTGATGTATATATGCTGATGAATTCCTAACTGATTTGTTCAGTCCAAACTTCTAACTGGGACTACAAATGGCAATTGCCTCCACTATATTTACACTTGGATGTCTGAAACATTTCAAAGTTACGTATCGAAAACAAACTCTTGCTACCGTTTCTCTTCTCAAGAAACATCCTTCCTGTTTCTTAAGTTAAAAAGCCGGGGAAACTCCATAACTCCTTTCTTTCATTGCCAGTTTCTGATTCATTGCCCAATTTTGTTAGCTAACATCAACATTAACCTGGTTATTTTTATACCAGTTGATCGCTGTACTTCTCTTACCACCAAAATTAAATCCCATACGCAGCAGCCAAGATGTTCCTTTTAAGACATAAATCATATCACGCTGGACTGAGACCCCATAGTATCTTCCTAGCTCCCTCAGAATCCTTAAAACTACCAACAGAATACACTTGATCTGGACTCTTGTAAATCACTGATCTCATTTTTGCTAGTCTCTTTTTTGCTTATTCCAATTGAAGTTCACTAGCCCCCTGGTCTTTTCTCGAAGATACCACATTGCTGTTGCTTTATTGAATTTAGGGTTAAATTTTTTCCCTTTTGAAACTATCTTCTCCCAGATAGATACACGATACTCACTCAACTTCTTCACCTTTTTGCTTAAGTGCCACATTTGCTATGGTGTCTATTCTGATCATGTGTCCCTATCACAATAGGTTATTGTCTCTCACTCTTCTTTTATTTTCCATCCCTATAAGGTATTAGCATCTCCCACCTATTTTCTCATTTGTTTATTATTGGTTTTTAACTACTCTGTAATCTTTATAAGGCAGAAATTTGAGTATTAGTAATCACTGTTATTTCCTTCAAGCTTGAACAGTGCCAGACACATGGCAGATATTCCAAAAATATGTTGAAAATTTTTGACTATAAAGTGTCTAGTAATGCAATTGCAGCATTGGTGATGGACACCAAGCTTTTATAACAAGGTTATATAAGTCATTTTGCTATTTTGTAATAACATGTTGACTTATTTTATGAACATTGAACTTTTGAGTTGAATTTTAACATTATGAATGAATTTTTTGTATTTTTGAATGAGAGAAAAAAAGGAAATGAAGAAAGAAAGGAAGGAAAAGAGGGGGAAAAAGAAAGACAAAAGAAATAAATTTCTCTGAACCCAAGATAAACTTTGAATCATGAAAAAATATTGATCAATAGAATCTGAAATCAACAAATAACCTGATTAAAAGTTTTAGGTAATTCAAAATTAAAGAGCAATTTAACCAAACCAGAAATATATTGTAACCAGATAAAATACATAAGAAGACCCTTTTAAGGAAAAACCACCCTTAAACAGACTTAGTAATAAAGAATTTATGGTACTTTTAATAATCAACTCAATTAATTGTTAACAAATTTTATACATGGCAATGGTGATGCAAAAGAGTGCAAAGAATTCTCAATCACAGCTGTCATGGGGACCTGATAAGACTGATTTGTACAGGGTAGAAATGAGCAATCATAGTGCAATCACAGGTACCTTAAGGTAAAACAGTAAGTTTTGTTTTAATGATTAAAATAAATATGGTTACAAACTTAGCTTGCCAGGTATATATGAACAGATTATATAGAAATATATAGAGATGCTATAGAGGCACTTGGATATATAGCTATGTAGATCATTTTTGTTATAACTGTTTTTTATTATTCCTGTGTAATTAATAATTTTGTGCTCACTTGACTGAGGTGGAGTGCCCAGATATTTGGACAAAACTTAATCTGAGTGTCTCTGAGGGTGTTTCTAGATGAGATGAACATCTGCAATGGAGAGTGAGTAAAGCAGGCTGTCCTTCCTAATGTGAATGCACTTCATTCTATCTGTCAGAGACAGGCTATTTGTTGATTTCCATTCCTATTGAACAATATTTTTTAATGACTCAAAGTTTATCTTGGGTTAAGTGAAATTTATTTCTTTTGCCTTTTTCTTTTTTATAACAAAAACACCAGCCAAGTAAGAGAGAATTTTTTACTTTTGGATTACTTTTGGTCTGAAACATCTGATTTTCCTACTTTCAAATTTGAACTGAAAAGTTATCTTCTTTGGGGGGTCTCCAACCTGTAAGACTTTGGACTAGAACTGCACCTCTAACTCCCTATAGTCTCATGTGGCCAACTGCAGATCTTGTGTCTTGATGGCTTCCATAATCACACAAATCAGTTCTTTACAATAAATCTCCTCTGTCTATGTCTTTCTGTCCCTTTCTATCTCAATCTACTCTCATTGACTATTAGTCTCTCTCATGTACATACACATAATTTTTATATTGTTTTTATTTCTCTGGGGACCCAGAATAGCACAAGTAAGTTATACACTGTTTATTTATTATTTTGTTGTTTGGGTTAAGACAACTACATTACAGAAACACTTTTAACCTGGTACAGGTAAAGTCTTGTACCTTTTGGGTAATGATTTTTCTGACATTTTACTGCTATCAATGATTTCTTTGTTTTCCATCTGTATCAACTTCTCCTGCTTCTTACATAATTAGAAATAAAAAATTCAAGTCATATAATAAAAGATCTCTATACTTCATGCTATTCTACATTAGTGTGATTTCATACATACTGTTGTCTTAATAAATGCCATTTCCCCCCTTCATTGTCTAGCTAATAATTGTTCTCCAGGACATTTTCTCTTATGTCCCATTTTGTTGTAGATACCCACCTCCTATCCTCTATTATATACGATACAAGTCTCTTCCCACAGACATACAGTACTGCAATTACCAATAAACTATAGTATTCCTCCAGCAGAAAATGTGAAGGATTTTTTGAGGGTAGCAGCTATACCTTTTCAAAAATTATTTTATTTCCAACACCCAGACTAGAAACAGTCAGGCTACTTATTTTTTAAATGATTACAATGGCAATGGTTTACTCCATGTGATCATTCAAATCATCGAAAAGCATTCATTTCTAGACTAATTGTTTTCTTCACTTTACACGTTATCTTAAAGCAAAAACCAAATTCTTAATTATTTAAAATTAAATAAGCAAATTTAACAGCACATTTTTTCACTTAACTGCCTCTTATTTTTTTTTAAAGAGAGAGAGAGGGAGATAGAAAGAAATAATTTTATTTATTTTTTCATCTGGCCTATGTTTCTCCAACACTTGTTTGTGTATGTGGTGCTGGAGTTTGAACCCAGATATTTCGTGTATGCCAGGTAAGTGATCCAAATACTGAGCTACTGCTCCAGCCCCCTTAACTGCATCTTAAAGAGAAATCCTGCTTCTACCTTATGGAATTTCACTGAGCAGTCATGAAGTGCTTCACTGTGCCAAGCACATGTATTACTTCTCTAAACAAAATTACTTTCATCTCAAGACTTGCCTATACTTTTGGTAAATCAAATATTGACTGATAAAAAAGAATAGGGAGGAGAAGAAGTAGTAGTCATTGTACTGAATAATATATCAACTATTTATTTATATTTTCACTAGCAAAGAAGGTAGATTTCAAAACCAATATAAAGAATTTGTCATCAAGTGCTTTTAAAAATCCTATAATAGCAAAGAAATGAAATGATAGTCAATTCTTAGATTGTAAATGAGATCCTATGAACAGACTTTTCCTTGACAATAGCATATATCTTAGTGTATGTATGAGACACAAAAACCTATCATGTAATTCAATTGCATTTATGTGTGATCTAATTAAGCACTTCTTTAAGAAGCAGAGTTTCGTTTCTATCTAATCTAGCTTGCAAAAATTTTTAGCCTGTATTTATAATTTCATGTGTATGATCTTCTTAAACTTAAGTGTAGCTATAGCATTATTAATCAGATTACATTTTACTTTTACACAGAAACTATTATTTTTATACTTTGTATCTTAAATGTTCCCTAAAGGCACATGTGGTAAAGGCTTGGTGTATAGTTTGAAGCTATTGTGAGCTGGTAGAAACATTTCACAGTGACTCTAGTGAGAGGTTTTAGGTTACTGCTAATGTGTCCTTGAAGGCCATCATGGGGACCCAGTCTCTTCTTTTCTTTTTCATGTCTTGGCCATGAGGTGAGCAACTATGCTTCATCAGATATTCCTGCAAAAATGTGGTGTCTTGCCACAGGTCCAAGGGCAATAGGACCAAAAGATCTTGGACTGCAACTTTCAAACTATGAGCCAAAGTTAACCTTTCCTCTTTATAAGTTGATTATTTCAGATAATTTTTTTGTAGATGTGGAAAATTGACTAACACAATTACTAATATAGATGTTAATTATTGCTAACGCATATGTCAATTATTCATTTTCTATTTTTATTATAATACCACAAATTTAATGGTTTAAAACAGCACAAATTTATGGTTTTATAGCTCTGATAGTCAAATGCCTGAAAATATCCTTATGAGCTTAAAAATCAATGTATCTTTGGAGCTTTATTCCTTTCTGAAGACTCCGTGGACAAATCCATTTTCTTGTCTCTCCAACTTTTAATGGCACCCTGTATTCATTGACTTATGTCCTTTTTCCTCATCTTGACAGTGCATCTCCCCTATCTCTACCTCTGTCATCCTCTCTTCATTTTTCGAATTCTGAGCCTCCCTTCTTATCAGACCATTTTTATTACCTTGAGCCCATTAAGAAATCTATCAACATCTTCTTAGCTCAAGATCCTTCATTTAGTCACATCGTTGGCTAAGGTAATATATATGGATTTTGTGAATAAGAATATAAACAAGTTTAGAAGAATATTTTGTCAATTAAAGTCAACAAACACTTTTTATTATATTTAGCCAAGGGAGAAATCACAATTTAATAATAGAAAATAACTTTGAAAAGTATATCTCAACTTATAAATAACTGTTTTAATAATTCTTTCTGATTAAAAATGAGTTAAATCCCTTGATTACTGTCCCATTCCATAATATCACAAACATGTAGAAAGAAACTATACAATTGTACATTAGTTATGTTAGAAGATTTTTTTTTCAGAATTGAAATAGATGGCCTCTCTATTTTGTGTAAATTCCAACAATCTCTTTTGCTTTGACTTTTGTAAGGTAAAGACAGTAGAACACAATCTATTTACTAATTTATCTTCCAATTAAATTTGTAAAACCTGAAGAAAAGAAAAATCCAGAATTAATGTTAAATATAATGATTGAGAATTTTACATCTGTGTAATATGTATGTGTGTAATCAAAATTGAAAGTATTTTATCAAGGACATTAATTTTGATTTTCATCAAAATAAAATATGCTTAGATTTTGCCTTTAATTTAAATAATTTGAGAAGTTTTGAGAAGAAGAAAGGAGAGTGAAAGGATGATGAACTACATTTTGATAAAAAAAATATATCCCATTTTGGAATGATCCCCGAAAATAAAAGAGTATTTAGTGGCTTAAAATGCTCATTTTGTATATGAGAAAATGAAAACCACCAACTTTAATGAGTTGCCCAAAGCCATACCATTAGATAGCTGCAGATCTTTCCAGCTTTTCCAATTCTTAATTTAGTCCTCTCTCTACAACAATATGAGCTTTCCAGTTTCCTACTTACTGTATGATATTTTCTGACTTGATATGATTTCCCTCTTCCAACATTTTTATTTTATATGCTAAATTAAGATTATTTAGATTGAGTCTCTTGAGAGAGAAAAAAGGTGTCTTTTCCAATATGCTTATATACAAATAGACAAAATGCAATCAAGTTTCTATTGCTTCTCTCTCTCTGCAAATTAAGATGCAAATAAGGAAAGGAAAAGGAATTTAACAATGTGTTTGTGCGTTTCTCCTATTTCTCCTTACTGAGAAATAATAAAGATTAGACAAACTATAGAGACTTTCTTCCAAAAATGAATGCTGACAGTTACTTATAGCACCCAGATCTCAGATTAATTAATGCAATCATTGTGTGTGTGTGTGTGTGTGTGTGTGTGCGTGTGGTGCTAGTAGAGGATAATAAACTTCATTGAAATTTTTACATATAAGCAAGCGTATACATCATGTGTAAGAGCCTCACACCACCCCAATGTATAAACAAATACCTCCCCTCAACTTCTTTTTCATCTTTTAACTGTATTTGTGTTTACCTTCATGCTACACTGTACTTTGACACCCATAAGGACCACCATCAATAGATTATTGATTCATTCCATTTACATGATTCCTTACTCTCAAATATCTTCTGTCAAATTTTGATTCATTACATTGCAATAGCTACCTCTTGGCACAAGCTTTGTAACTCTCTGCACATTTCTTCCTGCTTATCCCTTGAGTGCTAGTTTAAGGTATATGTCACTCAAACTAGACATGTTTTTTTCTTTGTCTAGTCTTCAACACGTAAAGAGCAGAATATATCTGTAGCAGTATATAAAATAATAAACACAATAAAAAATCTTCAGAGAGTCTTGAACCAGAAAGTATTTGTTCATTTTAAACTACAATAACATTCAGTAAGATGCAATCAGTATGCCACTAAACATATTAGGAGTGAAAAAGACTCAACATTGATACTAATTCTAGTATAAGCAGTTCCCTACACAGCCGTGGACATAGATCATTCCCAGAAGTGTTGGTGTCTTTTGTAAAGCAATATTTCACTGGTGACATTTTGGTGCCAGTAAATCAACATTTCCAATCTTGATTCTCTATTTGAAGAAATCCTGCCATCTGGAATTGGTCCCCCTAGTAATGCTATTTAAACCATCATGGGATAATGCTTCTTAATCATTCTCAACTTAGTTGGAAAAATTAAAAGGATTGTCTATTCCATTTAAGCCCACCCCTTGAGGTTACTAGATAGTTATTATTTGCACTGTTTAAACAATTTTATTACCGATATTTCTTTTCAGAGAATTTAGCTTACCAAGTTAATTATGAAATTTAAAATCTCTGATAATATTTAGAATTTATAATTTATGTAATTGTACCTTCACTACACTTAACAATTAAAATTGTTGTGTATGGTGATGTTTTGCTCACATAGTAATGTCATAGAAATACTGAAGCAATATTTTCAGTTTATGTGGCACCATTATAAGAATATCGAGTAGGAGAAGAATTTCAACAAAATACTTCAGATCATTAAAAAAACAATTCGGTCCTTAAACAAAGATGGAAATGTGTAGGTCATAAACTGATTTCCCCAATGGAGCTAAGACATCATAGAAAGAAAAGGTAGTAAAAATGACACTTGCATATTTTAAAAATATTTAGGCTTACAAACCCATGTAAATATATGAACATCTTGTAATAAGAGGATATAAAGCCAAGAAATAAAGGAATAGACCAACTGACCACTGAACTTCATGAAACATCAAGTCATTCATGTAAGTATTGAGGTTGTCCCACACCAAAGAGCTACCACAAATCAAAAATAGCACTAAGAATGCGGAGGTGGGGTAGAAAATTCATCCAACATAAAAAGAGACATTTAATCAGATTAGTCAAGATAAATAACCTGATATGAAAGTTCTAAGCCCTTGCAAGTCAGGTTCTTAAAATCAGCCTAACTTACCTGTCCCTAACATGTAATATGATAGAAGAATGGATTATGTCAGGACTGAAAGGTTTTAGGTGTTTCTTGACCTTTTTGGGGTTTTTATTTGCTTATTCATCAAATATTGATTAAATATTTTATCTGAATAAAGTGCTGTGGTGGTTGCTATATAGAAAAGGGCAAGATAATGACCAAGACACAAAGCCTGACCTTAGAAGTTAGTAGGAGAGAGAGAGACAATGCACTAAGTACTTCATGATTTAGCATGGAAATCTAACAAACTCAATGCAAATTGGAAAAGAAAGTAGTAAGTATACAGTAAATATCCTTTTTCACAAAAAAGCAAACAAACAAAGAGTGGTTGTAAATTGTAGTGGCTGTAGATGAAAAAAGTAAGTTAAACCTGACTCTTCTTACAAGAGTTCTTAGTTTATCAGGATGTCTTCTCCTAGAGCGCAAGGAGTGTCAGGGAAAGCTATGGAAGAAGTGATACTTGAGCTTCCTCTTAAAATATAGGTAAAAATATGACATATGGGCAAGAGATAGAGAGGAGAGCTTTTCAGGGAGAGGTAAAACTATGAATACAACAGCATCTGTGTTCTCTCTAAACTTATTTTTATTCTTTTGAAGGTTTGGTATGGAAATGACATAAGGCATAGCTCTGTAATACATATTTTATAATACCTTGATTTGAAAGCAAAGAAAGAAAAAAATTATTCTAAAGAAACTATTTTTTAAATTACTTCAAAAACATTTTAAATATTATTATTAGTGTCATTAAAATTACATGGCACTCTAGATACAGTTGGTCTTATGTTATTTCTGTCTCTTGGATACTCCCCAAATAATCTGCAATCTCTCATAGCATGTAAAATAGATAAATTAAATTTCATCATGGTATATTATGCAAGCATTTTTGAGCCAATACATTTTTGAAATATTAGTTATGCATGAATAGGGTCTGTCTTTGATACTACCTGGTTGATAGCATTTTTTTCCCTTCATGTTATCTATAAGTGTTGAACTGAGAAAGAATTAAATCTTGAGTTACTCAGGTGAATTTGCTATTGGATGACCAACATCAGCAGAGGTGGTATGACTGTGAGTAATAAACCTGAGGGTTATGGTCATGTCAAAGATTTTCTAGAAGTCTTTATTGAAGAGAGGAGAAAGACAGTTAAAATAAAAGGACTGAGAGAGGGCATTCCAAGAAATAAAGAGTAAAGAAACTACAGCCTTAAAGGTGGCTTTTTCTCCAAGACCCTTTGCCTTGAACATTTTGAGATTTACTTGAGAAAATCCATTTCCTTACATATTTTCTTAAAGATTGTATTTTAATCTCCACAACAATTTAAACTACTTTATAACTGGCATAATTTGAAAGACACAAAAATGCCCATAATTAGAAACCTAGGCAAAAAAGCAGGTTTTATCTCTTGGTAGATTATTTTGTTAAATAAATCATTCCCTCTGTGATTGCCTCTCTATGATTTGTCAATAAACTCTGTTTTTTTTTCTTGGTGTGGTTTAGCTTTGATATTATGGAATCGTTCTTTGGGTCTTACATTTTTCCCTAAGAGATTTATAGGAAGTTTACCGTTGGATATACGTGTGGCATACATTTTTAAGGCAAAAACTTGAAGCTGGAATTTTTACCAAAATTACAGTCTAGTTCTGAGGGGCTGTGCTAATAAGTTTATATGACATTCACTTTTCTAAAAGCTGGGAAGAGGTAATAATAGCAAGAGCAAAGTAGCATGAGAGGCACTTATTAAGTATCTTTAACGTTTGGTACTAAAGGCTTTAGATTTTGGTATAGGTTGATTTGTGTAAGTGAAATAGTTGCATATAACTTTATGGTTTAAAATAAAATTTCACATAATATCAACAATTTTATAGTTTCATTCTTATTATTCTATTCCATATTTATGAAAATTGAGCTTCAGATTGGTTAATTATTGAAAAGTTGTACTGTTAGGACAAACACAAATTTAAAGTCTCTGTTTTTACACTAGTTCATGAATATAATTTTAGAAATTATATTTAAAAATTTTCATGATTATGTTAACTTCATAAAAATAATTTTGAAATTTTAATTGGTAAGTGACACAGACTGTGCAAATTGATGACTTATTTTTATTGGAGTAAAATGTTCAAGGACCAGTATTTCAGTTTTAAGTTTAAACCAGGATAATGAGTGTTTAAATATTTTTTTGATATTATCTCAATGTTTTAATGCCTCCAGGGAATAATTTCATTCACATATGAAGTTATATAAATAAAATTCACAAATAATCCCAATGGCTCAGTGTAATCCTACTTCACCTACTGAGACAGAGCTTGGTTTTGTACTTACTTTATTAATTTCCTTACTGCCAAATAAGTTTTGTTTTTAAATAAATTCATGGTTAATTAATACTTCAGTAAATCAGATGCCATAGTTTTAATTTTAGGCCACAACTTTACTTAGTCTCGTTTTCTTGGTACAAAAATGGAGAGTTTCGTAATAATTGCCATTATAGAAAGCATCTTTAAGAATGTGCTCGCTTATGAACAGTCTATGAAAGAAAACACGCTACCTTTTATAAGCAGACCTTCCAAATTCCTCCCACATCCCTTCAGAACATCCAGCAAACCATTCAATAGTGGAAAAAAGTTTTGACTTTAAAGTACTTTTCCTTCTTTCTTTCTTTCTTTATTTATTTCTTTAAGAGAGAGAGGGACAGTAAGGGAGAGAGAGAGATGGAGAGAATCAATTTATTTAGTCTTTCATGTGGCTCTCCTTGCTCCTTGTGTACATGGTACTGGGGTTCTAACCCATGTCCTCACACATGTCAGGCAAGCGCCAAAACCACAGAGTCACCCCTCTAGCCCTAAAGTAATTTTCATCAAGTAACAGACTTATAACTCATGTAGAAAATGTTGCTTTCAGTATTAGATTAATAAGTAAAATTTTTCAGGGAGCAGTTTGATAGGTGGATGGATAGAAGCCTGAGTATATGTATCAAGCATGTGGATATAGGAACAAGAAGAGTGGTACAGCAGACCATAGGAAATTGCAGGTTTTGAATATCAAACACAAAAGATAAAACTTCGTAATATTTAGGAGGTTCAACCTCAAGTCTGTTATCTATGATCTTACCTGACAAAAGATTTCATTAATTTTTGATGAATGATCAATATTATTAAATAAAACCATTCTAGGGTTTAATAAAGAAGTTTTAAGACCATCTAGACTTCTTGTTTTACAGAAAGGTCCTGAGATTATGGCTTTGCCAAAGTCATATAAATGTATATGTCATCACTTGCAAAGTAATAGTTAGAAATGAGGGACTCTGAAGATTGCCTGGTCTGTTACCAAGACACTAACCAGCACAATGGTCAGCTTTAGAGATGCAGAGAATAAGGATTCTAGAAGACAATGAAAGGTAACCAGCACCATTTTAACCTTTTCATCTGACTTGGAGAAAGAGTGAAAAACCTATTTTTCCTAAATAAAAGTTTAATTAGGTTAAGGAAGTTCACATAAAATGTGAGCAAGAGACTGCTCTTTCAAAACATAGAAAGGCTGCCCTGAACTCTTCAGTTTTTGCCATGCCAGGTTTACCAGGGCATAATTATAGGTCCTTGCCAAATGTCATTGATCCACATTCTCTGTTGTAATTTGGGTTGATCCTGTCATGGAGAAGATGTGTCTAGAACACAGAAAATACGGGGAAGATAGACATAAAGAATTTTAAAATAAATTGAAGTAATCTCAGGTTATCTCTCCCGCTATGTTTGGTTTTTTTTTCCAATTTCATTTAATAGTTGTGAGAGAAGAAACCTCAACTAGATTTTTGTACAAAAGCTATCTCTAGGTATATAGCAGAGGCTCACTGGTTACGGTGCTTGCCTGGCTTGTGTGAGTACGAGAGTTCAAGCCCCAGCACCACGTACACAATGAAGTCTTGGAGCAATGAAATCCACATGAAAAACTAAATAAAACTAATTTTAAAAAAGCTATCTCTACTCAACTTAGGTTTTTTATTATTGTCTTAAGCAATACCAAATAATGAAGGTCTATTTATACTGCATTAGGAAACATTTAATATTTAATAACAAAATTACTGATATTATCCTAGCCTTGGTCAGTTTATATGATTGTATAGTAATTTTCTTATTTAAGGCAAGAGTTCTAACTGGATAGATTGCTCTGGATATAAAAAGCAGTTTGATGTAGATTATTGCTGAATCATTCTTATGTTTTATGTCTGTGGTGTGAGCAAGTATCATAGTGAGAAGTTTAATATATTTCTGGGTGAGAAGGTAGTGAAATCTTCTTTAGTCTAGCATGATTCCCCTGGTAAGGCATTTCATAATATTTTTACTATACAACTATGACTATTTTAAAGTCCAGCAGTTACTGAGCTATGTGGATATGTCCACTTCACCTCTTTTTGACTGTTCCCCAAGTGTCTGGCTCCAGTGTATGTGTTCAGATTGAAAGCTGCACAACCATATTTATATCCTCCTTTTTTCATATTTAGCTCTGCAGAACAAAGAAAGTCATGGCTGATTCTCAGGAATTACTATTTAGTTACAATGTTCCAATAACATCCTGGTACAAATCTCCTTGGAAAAGAAAAAAGAAGTCTACTCTCCCACTATCAAGGTCATTACTAAACTCAATGCCTTCAGTTTAAAAGCACAGAGATGCCATCTAGCAGCCACCATCAGGAATTTCCTGCCCAGAAACAGCCTTTTCCCTATAAAACTGAGCAGTAAGTGAATTCCTAGGAGTTTTCAGCTTATAAAATTTTACTTATTGAATGCTGATTTGGCATATTGCCTATAATTCAAACACTCATTACAAAGGAAATTAATTGACAGCTCTTAAAATAGGCAAAGTGTCATACCCATGAGTTTTTCTACAAGGAACTGGAAACTTGTTAATCAGACTTTAATTAAGAAAACATAATTGAAATAATTTTCCTAAGAGAAAAATCAATAATATGTCTACATAAAAATACAAATAATTAATTAGCAGTGAATTGCCCTCCTTTGCTGGAAGAAAACATTAATCTTGCTAATTTTCTGATGCATTAAATGACAAAAAAGGAATCAAGTACATGCTGAAGGTAAGTTCACCCTATGAACATAGATGCTTGGTCATTTTTTTTTTAATTTAAAATTACAATTGACTTTCAAGTAGCTTACCATAAGATGGTAATACCTAAGCACTTCACAAGATGTCATATATGATCTAAAAGCTTCAATCACAGGAAAAAAATCATTGTGAATGTAAATATTATATGTTCTTCCATAGATGAAGTTGATACTAATGTTAATAAACTATTTTGTTTTCAATATATTAAATACAAAAGGGACTCTGTAAGATTTAGATTTATAATGTTGATAAATATGGAATCATATACTTTAAAAAACAAACTGCTTATTTTTAGGATCTATCTAATTTTGCCAGTTTGTGATTATTCATGTGGGACTATACATATAATAATCATAAAGAAGAGCGTGATAGAATTATAAGTAAAGGAAAATGAATTTATTTTGAAATTCAGTAATACATATAATAGTCTTAATATGTTAGTATGTAAAAAGCAGCTGTTTAGAATTTCTGTTCATTTAAGTGTCATTGCTTAAATTATTATTTATTTTTCCCAAACCTGTCTTTTGTGATACTACATTGGTGAGTTTTTAAATTTAACCTGACCTAATTTGCTTTATAAATTCCAATTTTTAAACAAATAAACAAATTCCAACTTTTAAAAATCTAAACTGTAAAGTTTAATAAACATAAAATTTGGGAAAATGTAGTTTATAACCTAATTGAAAATTAATTTAAGAATACAGTGATGTTATTTGTAATTTTTGAGAAGGACAATATAGTTTGGTAACCAAATACAGTTGGTAAAATACAAAAATAGCATTTATTCACCCTTTGAAAATAATATTTTGTCTACAAATCTAAAAAGTTTTTACAACATTAAAATTAGGGTGATCATCAACATTCTAATGTTCTCTATAATGATACATATAGTATGTAACAAGATATCATCTTTTGTTCTTTGCACACTACATTAAAGTATCTAGAAGTTTAGGAGCACAGTTTGAAAAGTTATTGTATTCTTTTCCTTCCCTGGATTTCTCAACTCAGTTGTGCCAAACATTCACAAACCAATCTGACCAAATTAGAAAGTATTATATCAATGAATATGCAGAAATAAACTCATCAAAACTAGAAAAGATCATATTAACCAAGAATGTGCTTCTTATTTGGGGTGTTCATCTCCATATTTAACAAAAAATTACATATGCATAAAATTTTGGAAACAATGAAGACAAGCAATGAATGAACATCTGTATGCATTCAAGATACCTGACAAATTAGACCATACAGTCAACTGTTAATGATGCTTCACATGTATGAATTTTAGTGCATTTTAGTCATACATAATAGTGGGGTTTACATTGACATATTCATATATGCATATTTCAATCTCCAGTACTATTCCCTTCCTTCTTATTCTTCTGCCTGACCCTCTTCCAATACTCTATTTATCTTCCATGTATCTGGGTTTTCAGAGAATGCTAATACTCATTTAAGTGACTTTTTCCATATCAACTTTGTAATTAACTTTGCTTTTAAAGAATATTTTACCAAGAATATTCTAAGCAAGCTATATAATGGAATATGTTCAAAAGTTTTAACCAATATCATGTAACAGTGGCTATGAAATATGCCACTACAGATACAGAGGCAAAAAGAAGATTTACAAATATGGAAACAAAATCAACACTATTGCATAGGTTAGAATACCTTAAGCTACATCTTAGTATATGAAACATACAACAAAGATCATTAAGATAGTAGTCACACTCTGTGTAAGGTTACCACAATGAAAGTGTAGTACAACCCTAGCTTTAAAATAAAATGATTTTATTTTCATCAAAAATCTTTCAATACGAAAGTGCACAGAAGTAGTTACGAGTATATATGACCTGATTCTAAGTTTTCATTGTATAGTATGTTAGGCCTTGAAATATCACAACCACAGTGTTTATATTCTGATTGGCTACATCTTAGTTCTATTCAGCTATGAAAGGAAACAATTTTTCTAACACTACACAAATGATGTAAATCTTCAAAGCCACTTTACAATATTCTAAAGTACAGTTTAGATAGTATTTGTAACATAGCATCCTTCATCCAAGAGCATCAAATTGCTTTTGAACAGTACGAAATAAATAAATTCAGTCTCTCACTCTTTTTACCAGATGCTTCAACTCTTACTCTAGATAATTATGATTTTCTTAGAATGCTGAAGCTTTGAAATTGCATACTTTTTCAAGATTTTCTCTTGTGTCACTGAAGATATTTTTCCATATTTTCCTGTCTTTTTTCAAAGGAGCTCAATGTTCACTTTAATTGCCAGTACTAGAATGTTTTCAGAGTTCAAAACCTAGGAGAATACTCATCTTTCCTATTGCCCTCCTTAGTTTGATAGGATTCACACTTCCTGTTTCACTGATAATCAGAACTTCCTCAGTGTTCCCTAATTTCCTTAATGAAAAGAAATCAGCAAACACAAGCCGCTTTCACCGATGCCTCTCAGCCATGGCAGAGAATGTAGCTCTGCCGTTCTGCCGTGTGTTACAAGCAGCATCCCAAATGTTTTGGACACAAACCGCAGCACGTCTGCGATGGGAGTATTATTGACCAGCATCAACTGGAAAAGGCTTCCCTGCTTTCAACAAAGAAACGCTTCACCATCTTCTAACGTTTATAAATTGCATTGTTTCAACTGCAAACTCCGTTGCGTTACCCGTCCGACTTCAGAAGAGAACATTAAGCAGTTGGACACCGAATAAGCTAAATTCCCCGGAGAGCCGCATTGCCCGCTTCCCATACGCGTTGTATTCGCTCCGGGTCCCTCCCCCTCCCCCCCACCTCCTCCAGGACTCTACCTTGAGGAGCTATTCCTCCGATAGTTCACCTTGTTATCCTCAACCAGTGAGAATGCGCCAGGCACCACAAGGTAGCTGGAAGAGCTCTGTCCTGTGCCGTTTTTGGCATATTTATTTGCGTTTTGGTCGGTTTGTTACATATTGCACATTTATTTCAAACAAGAGTCAAAATATTGTCCATACCTTGGAAGGATCTAATCCAGCAAGCAAAGACAGCAGCAGGAGGTTGAGAAGCTTGGACGTCGCCTGCATTCTGATCTGGGTTTTTGCCTCCTCTTTACTCTCTTTTATGTAGCCACTCCACTCACTGCAGAGACCTTTCCCTCGTCAGTTGCACTTTCTGCCTGCCAGTCAGAGCGGAGTGGAGGCAGAGGCGGTGGCAGCAGCAGGAGCAGGAGCAGCAGCAGCGGCAGCCGCCCTGGGGGGCGATCATTCCGCAGGCATTTTCAGAGCAGGGAGTCCGGGAGCTCCAGAGAGTGGGTTGGGCTGCAGTGGGCGCTGGCCGAGGTGCTGAAGCTCCTCCAACCGGCGCGCTCCAGTCTATCCTCTCCCCTGCTGCTGGAGAGCCAGCCCACCTCAAAAGTTTTGACCCAAGAAAAAGATAAAGGGAGTAACTGCTTAGCGAGGTGTGCAGACCTGGACAACGGATATGACATCACTACAGCTACTGGGGGTTTGGGGGGGATATTTTGCGGGGAATTTGTTAACCAAACAAAGATTGACTCGTGTTCCAGTTCAGCATTTGCTGGCAACTTGAGCTGCAGAGAAGCGTCAGCCAGAGACAGGATTATGAAACAAATAGTTCACTAGAACCTTCCGTTGTCATTGACAGAGGACTTGATATCCTATCTTGTGCATTAAACAAAGTTTGTAGTGCAAACTCTCAATATATATTTTCTATTCAACACACACATTTTAAAAACTATTATAAATGTATATGACTGCTTATGTCATTTATAAATGCATATGGTCCTAGTTATGAATACCTTATTGAAATAGTTTTTTGTTAGGTATTGTGTATTTGTCTATTTAGGGCGTTTTTCATCTGAAAATCCTATGCAAAAATAAATGAAAAGTTATTATTTATTTCCTTTAATGTAACTGATAGAGTCTATTAGTGTCTCCTCAAACTGAAGTTTTTCCCACCATACACAGCCATACCTAGAAATAAAGTTTCCCTGTTAGTTTGACTTGCACTTATGCCTGAGGAATAATTCCGTGATGGATGGACAGTGGGATGGGAAAACTGATTAACTGAAAGCTTTCAAATGCTTTTGTTTTCTAGCTAGGCATGGTGGCACACACCTGTAATCCCATGGACTCAAGAGTCTGAAGTAGGAGTATCCCAGTTTGAAAGCCAGCCTCAGTAATTTAGCAAGGCCCTAAGCATCTTCGGGGCTCTGGATGTAACTCAGTGGTTAAGTGTCCCTGGGTTCAATCCCTGGTACCAAAAACAAAAACAAAAGCAAACAAATGACAGCTACAACAGAATCAATAGCTGCTTCACAAAAACAAAGAAAAGTTAAATAGTAAACAAACTTCACTCACTTTGCATCATTTAACTATACTTGGAAAACATTTATTTGAACCCCCCAAAGTCAGTGTTTTCATTAAGATCCAAAGGTGGTGAGGAGTTGGTCACCACCAAGAAACACCATTCTCATGCAAGTATACCTTTAGTCCTAGATTTTGTTGTTTTTTTTTTTTTTCTAGAAATGATGCTTCTGAGGAGTTAAGATATGCAAAGCACAGCTATGGAAAGACATAGCTTCTTTTTACTTTCATATAAAAAAAGAAGAGAAATTGCTTGAGATATCAGACACACACAGTATACAAAATCATCAAACTTTCACTGAAAATACTCCATTTTTGAAAGATAAGAAATCACAATTAGAATTGAAATATATTTGAAAGTTACAATTCCCGAGGATTTACCTCATATTGCATTCAATTTTATCCCAATACTACAAACAATTATTCATTTGTGCATGACTACTTGACTTGCTTTTTTTCTACAAATCATAGATGACATGAAATAAACTAAATTTGAAAATTCCTTTCAAAGGGTGGATTATGCATAATAAATAGATTCTTGAATAATAGAGAGAAGGAGGGATTACTTAAGGTGCCGTTAATGCAATGACAACTTTAGCAATCATAACCACATTTAGAATCTTCTGTTACTTTCCAGCAGAAATAGAAAACAAGTTTTGTTTGTTTGTTTGTTTTGTTTTGCTTTTGGAGATTTTACATAAAATTGCACAGTATGCCTGATACTCTTTGGAATAACGTCCAAGAGCATATTTGGAGTTCTTTGTTTTCCCCCTCTTTTTATATCTGGTCTTAATATACCTTTTTCTATCTACCTACTTATCTACTTAGGGAAAAAATCAACCTATTTTTTCAGTGATTCATGCAGAAGAATTGTTGGAAGTTTATTCTGTATCACTTTAAAGTCTTCCACATAACTGCACAATTAGAAAATGAATTTACAGAATTGTGGGAGCTGAATGATATAAAAGTGCATCTTTGTTACCCATTCTTTAAATATAACTTTTTAATTTTTTTGCATGTACACATTTTTTTTCTCTTTCCAAAGTATCTTCTACTATGTTTTCTTACATTTACACCTCTCAGACTGTACAACTATCTTGTTTGAGTATACAAATTTGTACGTAACAGATACACAAAACAATAATATGAAACATAATCATACTTATTGTATTATTTCAAGTTCAACAGTTATTTGTGCAATAAAAATAATGTCTTTTCTGGAAATAAAATATTCTGATATCATACACGGTTTGGAGCAAGATTTCTATGTGGGCACACTTATTCCCTTTTAGTCTGTTTTGCTATATTTCATGGCAGTGGAATATCATTTGTAACAAGAGATAACAAGAAGACAAATTCTAGGAAACCTTGCCAGGAAAAATGTGATAGAAGAGGATGATAATATTTAGAGATCCAAAGTAAGTAATGTATTGTAATTATGCTACAAATGAAAACAGATGATCTTAGCATACTTACAACACGCTTGCCATAAGAAAAGCTTAGTCATTTGTAGAGAACAATCAAGTTCAGTAATAAATCAAAGCAGTGTTAAACATGGCTCCGAAAAACAAAAGCTATAAACTAAGCAAATACCCTGCTACTTCCTTTATCTCTCTTTTAAAACAGAGCCATAAAACTGTTTAGATTTCCTTAACTATAATTCTGACTATACCTTTTAGTTATTTCTTTTGTAGTAAAGTTCTCATGTTTCCTTGCAATCAATTTGATGACAATGTAGGTCATATCATACAATGTGTCTATACACAGCAATCTAGAAAGCATTTCTCCTTACAGGAAGAAAGTCTGTGAAACTTTTTGTACCTGTGTCATATATTAACTAGTCAAAAGTTTCACATATTTAGGAAAGATCTGTTTATATCATATCTACTTTTGTTTTCACTGTCACTTTAGGTTGGTGACTGTAGTTAATTTTAAACAAATTATAAAATGTGATGCATAACAATTTAGAAATGCTGCATATTTCAATGCACACTTAAATTTTTTTGATATTTGTGTGTCTAATAAGAATTTTTTTCTCTACAATGAGCATGAAATTTCATTTTGCTCTGATATTTACATAACATTACAAAAATTTTAGCCAAAACTATCTACAAAGTTGAGTACAAATAAGCATTTTGAAGTTGTGCATATACACAGTACTTAAAGAATACACTAAAAATGTCCAATATTACATAAGTAGGTTCGTTTTTAAAGAGAGAGAGGGACAATGGGAGAGAGAGAGAGAGAGAAATAATCTTTATTTAATTTTTCATGCAGCTTTCGTTGCTCTGAGACTTTGTTGTTTACATGGTGCTGGGGTTTGAACTCCTGTACTCCTGCGTGCTGGGCAAGCACTGTAACTGTGAGCCACCTCTCCAGCCCCCAGTGAGTTTTTAATTGCATCGTGGATTCTAATAGCATTAAAAATGTCCAACATTACATAAGTAAATTTTAATTAATTATATAGTTGATTCTAATATTAGCTGTTTTATGTGCTTTCACCTTCTCTTGTTAAAAGACTATGATATACTTCTTTTGCATATTTTACAACACTTTAGTATTTCAGAGGTGTTCTTTATGTTAAAAAATTTCGTAACTATTTTGGTTTCATCTATCGCCTAATATTAAAAGACTTATTTTAGAATAAAAATAAGAATTATCCATCGGGTAATATAAACCCTAAGGCGTTTTTCACTATTCATTATAAATATGAAAATTGCCATTAATTCATTTCCTAATGTCCTTGACCTGTTAGAGTACTGCCACAATTTTATTTTTTGCCTTTGGCTCTTCTTCTGTTTCCTATGAATAACTTTTCTTCCTTGATAATTTTAAAGCATTTCCATCCAGATCCTTTACCTACTCTGTCTGAATTAACACCTGTTCATTATCTGTTTATTATTGGATTATATGTTATTAATTTTCTATTTGTCTCCCTTATTAGAATATATTCTACCAAGGGCCTTTGTCTGTTTGGTGTTCTTCTCTAATCCAAGAATTTAGAATAATGTCTGGGAACTGATAGTCACTTAATAGTTTAGTGGATAAGTCAATGAATGACTTTTCATTACTTCAAGCATATTTACATATCCATGTTTTGCTACATATCACTACTTAATTTCCTACAGATATTTCAAATTCAGTATTTCAAACCAGTCTCTCCTACATCATATGAGTTTTGGAACACTTTTTCCCTATTGTGAAGTAATACTCATGGAAGTCACATTCGATTCGTTCCTCTTCTTTGTCCCTAAATTCAAACATGAAAAATTCCTATTGGCTTTATCTTTAGGGTATCTCTAAATTCATCCCACTTCTCCATGTACACTTCGGTGAGGACCTCTTTCTATAGGATCTGAGTTATCACAATGGTTCCTTGCCTTGCCTTACTGCCAATTTTTCTTTTGCTCTACCTTCAATTGCAATTTATATTTGATTTATTAAAAGACCAGGTTAGCAATGTTGCTTCACAGATTAAAGATCTGCAGTGGCTCACTATCATCTACAGTATCAAGTGTGGACTCCTTAAACTAGTTTTTTTTTTTTTTCAGGACTTTCCATGATATAGTCTCTGCATGCCAATATAGTCTCATTACCTGGCCATTGTTTCCCAATAATTTGAATACAGCAAAAACATTAATACTTTTAGTTTCCTTAACACTATTATCTTTTACCTGAACAATTCTTATTCTGCTTTTAGTTTTACTTTACATACCATCTCATATAGAAAGGCCTTCCTGGATCCCTAGGATCTTGTCTCAAGGTGTCTCTTCTCAGTGTGTTTCTTAATTTCCTGTGTATACTTCCATCATTATATTTATGACACTTAGTTATTAGAATATGTTTTGTGCCTTTCTTTCTTACTTGATAATAAATGTTTTGAGGATATATTGGTTATCAATTGTTGCAAAACTGGCCTTTGCAAAATTTAGTAGCTTAAAATGAAAATACACCAAGTCTCATAGTTCTATGACAATTCTCTCTTGAGAAATAGAGTTGGTGCCAGATGGAGGCTTGTCTTTTTAGGATTAAACTTGTCTGCATATTCAAGATGGTTCATTAACTCCAGTGGCTGCAGTTGATGCTGGTTCTGTTAAGGAGGTGAAGTGGAGCTGCTGCCTGGCTAACTCCATGTCCTCTTTCTAGGTGACTTGGGTTTCTTACAACCTAGCAGGTGCGTTCTAAGGTAATATTTCAGAGACTAATATTCTAAAAGACCTAGAGAGGTTTCAAGAATTCTTGCAACTTCTACTAAGAATCCCAGAATTCACAGCTTCTACACTTTTGTTGAAGCAAAGAACTAAACCCACCCCATATTGAAGAGGTGGATAACTAGGTTTCATCTGTCAATGCAAAGCACAACATGTTCAAAGAGGATGGAAAGGGACTGATGGCAGCTATACTTGAAATTATATAAGAAAAAGGATTATTCTGCATACTCATTTAAAAATCCACAGGGTGTTCCTACAACCACTATCTGTTAGACCTATGCTTTAAAGGTGGATTTTAAATTGAATATAATTTCAAAGAGAAAAGGGGAATACTTTAAATAAAAAATAATTTTATATTTAAAAATAAAATAAATATTACTAAAGGTTTATGCTTCTAGGATGCAATACTAGCAAATATGGATCTGGTCTCTCGCTGATATTGACTAGGAAAATTAGAAAAATATATAAATACAACTTCTTGAAGACACTGGAGCACCACTCTACTATTGCCCTATTGCCCTACAATAGCAATGATAAAGTATGAAAAGTAAAGAAAAAGACAAGGGAGAATAAATTCCTAACATTTAATGCCAGTCTTTCCTTTAGAGCATTTGCTATCTTCAGAAGAGATTACTCAGAGAGTAAGGTACTTGTCCAAGCTCCTGATAGTCTCACAGAGCTATAGAAGCACAAACAGGGATGCCAGGTTTTACTTCTAATGAGGGAGCCCTTGATCCTCCCCTCCAGGTCTTACTTTGGATTGAGATGTTGGGATACAACAGTTTTCACGGGGACTTTACTGACTAGCTTCTGATTATCTCCATTCCTGACACTACATAAATATGGCATGGAATCACTCTTAAACCTACTCCTCTGGCAGAAGTGATTTCTTTTTAATTTTCATTTTCAAACTAAGCACTGCTGTATATATTTACTTTTAAAATAACTTGGAAGGACTTTGTACTTGATTACTTAGTGGGTTATTACAGAATAAGTAAGATTTACATCTTAATAGCAAAATGATGGATCAATAACAAAAATCATAAAATCACAAAGTAAATCTGTTAAGTTGTTTTACTTTTGAGAAAGCAGACAACATATTTGTTGGTTTTAATCAGGTTGAATTTGAATTAATAGAAGAACATAGAGTCAGCATTATTTATATTCTAATTTGAAATGAAGTATCTATTAAAAAAATGAGGATTACCTACATATAGAGACAAACTCTGCAGTACATGACTCAGAATAGTCAATTTATATAGCCCAAAGTATCTTACCTTCTGATTAAAATTTTCCATTTACATTATTTAAAATCCAGACAGTTTTTATTATATTGAAGCAGCAGGAGAAGTTCATTTTACTATAAACTCTGATAAAACAAACAAAAAAAGAGAAAAGATATTTAACCTCACTAATACTAGATAAATAAAAATTTAAATAAAAATGAAATCCAGGGATTGAGAGTTGGCTCAGCAGTACAGCATTGCCTGTCATGTGTGAGGACCGAAGTTTAGTCCCCAGCACCACATACACAACTAAGTGGAGGAAAAGCAAAAACCAGATAAAGAAAATAATAAAAATTAACTCTCTCTTTCACTCCATCTCTCTTTAAAAAAAAAAAAAAAAGAAATTCAGGGCGGAGGGTGTGTTTCAGTAGTAGAACTCTTGCTCAGCATACTGAGAGCTCTGAGTTTGATCTGAGGGGCGGGGGAAATGAAAGAAAGAAAGAAAAGAAAAAGTGCTTTTAAGGTGAGGACACACCACACCTGTAATGCCAGCACTTCTGTAGGTGATATGCGGAAGAAGGAATGTTCCAAGTTTGAGGCCACCCTTATTACTTTAGTGAGATATTGTCTCAGAATAAAATATACAATTAAATTAAATTAGAAAAGACTAAGGCTACAACTCAGTGGTAAAGCACTCCTGGATTCAATATGAGAAAGAGAGAGAAAGAGGGGGAGGGAGGGAAAGAGAAAGATAGAAAGAACAAATTTCATATTTCTAATTTTGGGGAAACTGCAAAGTTCTGAAAATATTAAGTGTTGATTAGATTGTGGGAAATCTGATAAATCAATTGGAAATATAGAGAATCTGTCATACATATGAATAAGAACCATTCAGAAATCCCGTGCATACAATAGGAAAATCAGGGAAACTGTCTAAGTGCTTCTCAGTAGCAAAGGAAGAAATAAAATATCAGAATTGAGGGTATAACTCAGTGGCAAAACACTTGCCTGGCAAACTTGAAGCCCAGGATTTGATTCCCAGCAACACACAAAAAAGGGGGAGAAATGTTCATTTCTAAAATAAACAAAGTTGAATTCAATACACTAACAAGAGGCTGGAGCAGTGGCTTGGCAGTTATGGCACTTGCCCAGCGTGTGCAAGTACATGGCTCAAACCCCAGCAGTACATACACGACTAAATGTCAGAGCAATGAAATCCATGTGAAAAACTCAATAAAAATGGATTCTGTCTCTCACTGTCCTTCTCTCTTTAAAATAAATAAATACAATAGCAATATAGGACAAAAATAATGTTGAAAAACATGTTTTAAGTAGGATATAATTTATGAAAATAAGACCTGCAAAAAACTACCAATTGTTTAGAGATTCTAATAAATATAAAAATATAATTATTTTAGAAAATGAAAACCTATATTTGTAATTGTAAATGCCCCTAGAAATAGAAGGGGAAAAAGAAGATTTCAGCATGATTAATAATATTTCATTTCTTTTGTATACATTATATATATATATATATATATATATATATATATATATACCTGAACTTTTGTAATATAGTAAAATGTTAGTGCTGTCTATATTATTCTCTGTATGTGTATGTGTGTGCATGTGTATTAATGTAAGCTGGAGAGGTGGTGAGGGTGAATGTCTATAACTCCAGAGGATGGGGAGGTAAAAGCAGGAGGATTGCAAGTTTGAGGCCAGCCTCAGAAACTGAGCGAGGCTCTAAGCAACTTAGTGAGGGCTTGTATCAAAATATAAAAGGTTGGGGATGTGGCTCAGTGGCAACATGCCCTTGGGTTCAGTCCCTGGTAGCAAAATAAATAAATGAATGAATAAAATAAAATGAAAATGAATGTATGGAGACATAAGTATTAAACGTTGTATGAATCAAATAAAAGAAATTGATGAAAGTCTTAGGGTAGATCTTAAAAATCTTGTAAAGTGCAACTACCATCAAGAAAATTATATAGGAATTCTCTAACTTTCATGTGCTTAAAACTTTCAAACATTATAATTGTCAGTTTTCCATTCAGAAATAAATTTACTGTTAGAATCTTAGATCATCCAAGGTTGTTGAAGAAGAGGACTATGCTAACAACACAAAACAAAGTTCCCATATGCAAATAAGTACCCCAGGGAAGCCGCATACTTCCTTCTTTCTGTTCTCTGAAGGCCTGATTTTCAGGCTGCAGTGTGAAGAGCAGGGCCCACCTCTCAGTGCAGTCTGAGAGCCTGTGGCATCAGGTGAGGCCTGCCTTGTGTGGGAGTTGCGTTGCATCCACATTTGCATTTCATGTCAGCATTGCATCAACTGATGAGCTCTACCAGTGTACTTGTTGCTCATTTCCTAGTGCACATTAATCATGCCCACTCACTCCCATCTCCTTGCATTTCCATGGGTAAGGACTTTACTACAAAAACATGTTTATCCTCTCCACTTCTCCTCCCCTTCTCCATTTTTCTCCCTGAGAGGAAGAACAAATTATCCAATTTTTGTGATTAAGCGATATGATTCATCACAAGTACTTAACACCTCCCTCTATTGAAGTCTGCCTTACTCCTATGCATCTTATTGGTTCCTAACTCAGTTGTTTTCAAGATTTAAGCACAAATCAGTCAATTCAGAAGCCATATTCAGCCTATATATCTGTCTATAAGGTGTACCAGTATAATTATGGGTGTTTGGCAGTAGTAGAAATATTTAACAAAGTTATATGACTCATCTAGAAAACAGAAACACACACACACACATTTAGCCTTGACTTCAGTGAGAAGATAATCTTCTCATGCCATAACACACCTTTGGTAGAATGAAGGAAGAGATGAGAGAGGCAAGGAGATTCAGGTATGTGTAATTAGATAAAAGCATTTTCTATATCATAGTTAACCAGAGATATTTATTTAAAAGATTTTTCTGGAAGAAAAGCAATAGTCAAAGACTTTGCATTACAAAATTTAAATAATAAATCTAAAAGAGACTGAGAATAATTTGAAATTAATTCTAACAAACTTGAATCCTGGATAGCTTTTTTAATGTGTTGTTTTTGTTTTTGCTTATTTGTTTTTGTTTTAAGGAACCAGGGATTGAACCCAGGAGGCTCTGTCACTGAACGACAGTCCCAATTCCATTTATTTTTTATTTGAAACAGGGTCTAGCTAAGCTGCCAAGAGTAGCCTTTAACTTGCCATTCTCCTGCTTTAGCTTCCTGAGTCCCTGTGATTGCTTGTTTCTTTGCTTGTTTGTTGAGATAGAGTCTCAAATTCTTGCTATGTTGCCCAGGCTGGTCCCAAATCCTGCGTTCTAGTGATACTCCTGACTCAGCTTCCCAGGTTGCTAAGAGCGCAGGTGTGCTCCACTGCTTCCAACTTTAAGGGCATTTTAAAATGCGTTTTCACGTGAGATTAGACCCTAAGAAAACACAATGGAGATGCTATATAGAACCTGTGGAGAAAAGAGAAGAGAAAAACCAGTTCAAATCAACTACTTTTAAGCACTTCCTGTATGTCAGGCATAGTGCTAAAATCTTTGTAAGGACTTTCTCATATTATGGTCACAAAAACCCATTGAGAGATTCTATTCTATTTTTTTATTTTGCAAATGAGAAATCCGAGGCACCAGAAAAATTTTTGGCTTAACCAAATTTACACATTTAGTAAGCAAAGGAGCCAATGTTAAATTCAAGCAATCTGATTCCATTAAATGTCCTTTTCCACCCTCATTAGATGGTGTTTGATTCTCACAGAAAGAATGACAGTTCTCTTCCTTTCAATATTTCTTAAAATTTAGTCTTCAATGTTTTATCATCAGAATTATCCAAAATGTATTTTTTTAAAAGAGCAGATTCCTCCACTGCACTTCAGTCCTCTGACTTGGAATCCTCTTTAAAAGCGACATCCTAATCATGTACACTAATGACTGAGAAGAATTCAGTGAATTCTATTTAAAGATTTCACTGGTTCCTGTTAAAATTCATGTTAGATTTCTAATGCATACCATTAACATTTTAAAGAATGATTTTGTTTAAGTATACCAAACAGAATTATGTTATCATAAGATTGAGCTCAGGGACATTCATGCAATCCTACTTTATTTTCAAAGGACCCAGGATAGAGGACTATACATGCTATGTATAAATATTTAGATTCACATGATAAGTACAGAAATACTGGGGACTTGAAATGGAAAACTTAAGAAAATTAAACATTTTTAATATTATCACAGCAAGACTTTTTCTGTCTGACTTTACTACACTTCATACTCTTACATGTGTGCATGTACCTACACACAAAGCTTTTTTGAAGTCTTTTAACTTATTTTACTGCAACTTTTCAAAGGATACATAGACTGAGAGAAAAAAATTGCTCTATTCTTCTTATCAGACTTTTCCATTTCTTCTTTGACCCTACTGGCAAAGAAAATATTACATAGATGTGTTGTCCTTTATGTGAAAGTAATATATAAAATTCATCTATAATTTAGAAAGAAGAAGCACATGGTACCAAACATTTTATCACAAATGTTGAGATAAGGGATATTTGGAAGCTTGGCTTGGGCAGGGATAAACAGGATAAGAGATGCTTTGAAATTCAGTCCTTATTAGACCTTCTAGCACTGATGTTCTCTGACCCAAAGTGTCAGACTTTGAAACTCCTCTTTGGCCCATCTGTACACTTTTACGAAAAACGCGGTCTTAGTAAAGAGTGCAATTAAAATTACTTTGGCAAGAACACCCAGCTCTTGATATCTGATCAGTCTTGGTATCTGATCAGGTTCTTCCTCCTTCATCATTCCTCAGAGGATGTCCCAACTGTTTGACCTATCTTCAGCTAGAATACTTTCAGATTTGTTTAGCAAGAGTCTGCCTTGTCTCTAATGTTTGCTCTTAATAATATTTCAGACACTGACTACTGCCCTCCTTCTACGCTTTAAATTCTTGCTTGCACAATATATGTTTTCAGTTCAGTCCTATCTTTCCCTCCTACTGTAAGATTCCATTCTTGTGGTCCCTGTAGCAACCATGGTGGTCCTGAATAAAATTTGCCATGCCTCTCTTTAATAAGTATCGTTGAATATTGCCTCCTTTAACAGTACCTGTTCCTCTGTCTTTTGAAAAATCTTTCTAGAATCTCTTCTTTCTGTTTCTTTTCAGATAACCACTACTACTGCTTTAAAGTTCTATCACTCTGATGAGCCTTAGAATAACATACAAAGGGGCTTGGAACAATGCTTGCCTCCTTACTGTATTAAAGTGTGATGGAGTAGGCGCATCTCTTTTATGCCTTAGAGGGTTGTCATACTCCATTCTATCTTTGAAACAATTTTCAAAGTTATCTTTGGACTTTACAACTTTCAGTATCCTGAATATCTTTCTGAATTCCTTAATGTGATAGTTTTCTTTTAATTGTTCCCCTTCCCCCTTTTTAATAACACTGCCACTTTGTCAGCAACTTCTTTCCTTGCCATCACAATGATTTTCTTAGTTTATGTCCGCAAGTTCACCTACGTTAAGTTCCTCTGGCAGCTGTTTTGGAGTCTCTGCTCCAGAGGGCCAGCTGTTTCTTCCCTCCCTCTGTTTACCCTGATTTGAAGTCCACTTCTAGCATTATTGGTTTATGTCCTTGCTGCGCTTCTGTTTGCTGGCCTGTCCTGCTTTGAGTAGCCATTTCATTACATTCATCACTGGGGGAAGAGAAGGCACCAACGCATGCTCAGTGATCAACCACTGAAAGATTTTGAAAGAAGCAAGGTGGTTGATCAGTGGTCATAACACACGTCTATTGTCTATTATGCAGTGCTTTGTACATTGAAGAGCCAAATAAAATTGTGCTTTTCACAATCACTCCGAGCTATCACAGTATAGCAACTGAAATTTGAGTCCTGTGATAAGGAATTGATGTTCTTTAAATAAATCATAGTATTTGAAATTTGTGCACGTAGAACTAGCTGTATTGTGCACATTCCTTGAAAATAAAAATCTGTAAATAAACATCTCACTTTGTCATATTTAAATGTGTTACTTTTAAAAATATAGTAAGAGAATAAAATAAATAAAATTTAAATAGAAGTTAAATTCTTGTCTCTTGAAACTGATACTACCAACAATCTTAATACACAAGTATGGCACAGATTTTCAATACAAGAGAATGAAATTTGGGTTTGGATGGGAGGAAATAAATACAGAAATCACAATATTTTGTGGCTTTCTGAAGCTCAGCCTCATACAACAAAATCTTGTTACTTTGCACTTCCACTCTTTAAGGAGAATTCAAATTTGATTTAATTTTCTCCCTGGAAGAAGCAAAACTGAAGAATTTGAGAAACAGGTCTATAGTCAAGCTTGGAACCCAAAGGCATCTTGTAGGTTTTTGGTGAATGGAGTGAGAAGAAGGGAAGTAAATTTTAGGAAGACTAAACTGGCTTAACGAAAAGTGAGACAGGAAGATGTCCTTAGGTACCTGGGGAGCTCCACACCACTTGAACTTAATGGGAAGAGGAAAAAGATGTTAGTACTATTTCTTGAGTCCTTGGTATTTCTGTGAGTAGTTAATAGAAAGACTGCTTTTATTTTTCTGATGTGAATTGTACCTGGATGCTGTCTTAGATATCATGGGCAGTAATTAAATTTACAAATCAAATTCTTATTTACTTAAATTTTAACTCAGTGCAAAATCATATGCTGTAGATGGTAATAAACAGACAAAGATCCAACATCTAAGGACTGTAGACTCATGTTGAGAAAATAGGTATTAATTTATGGAAAATTAAGTAGCATACAAATAAAATATAATTAGAGTTGTTCAAGATAAACTATTCAAAAAATTGTTAACTTAGAAGGGGTCTGAATTCAGAACAATAATTTTTTGAAATTTATTTTGAAGAGATTTGATTTGACCTTTTAAAAATGGATAGGAAATAGATAAATGCCATTGAGAAAATACTAAAATTAATTGATTCTTAAAATTTTTATTTTATTCCTGCCAGGGATGGTAACACATACCTGTAATCCCAGTGACCCCAGAAGCTAAGGCAAGACCATTGCAAGTTCTGGACCAGCCTCATCAGCTTAGCAAGATCCTCTTCCAAAATTTAAAATAAAGAAGTTATTAAAAAAGGTTAGGGTGTAGCTAAGTGGTAAAGTGCCCCTGGAGTCAATAGCTAATTACATCCTCCCCAAAATTTTATAATAAAATCACCTTATTTTAAAAATTTATCTTAATGTGCTACTACAGGCTATTAAATGATGTTTTTTAGAATTTTAAAATTACATCTTATGGAAATATAAAATAAATATCTATCAAATATTTTATTGAAGTCATTAACTAACAAAGAAACAAAGGAAATATTACAATGAATTTGAAGGAAAATCCACAAAGCAGATATATTTCTAGGACATTAAAAATCCTCAGATTAATTTACTAGATGGAAAACTAGATTTTCTTTCTTTCCTTTTCCTTCTTTCCTTGCTTCTTTCCTTCCTTCCTTCGTCTTCATTGTTTTTTCACCTGCCTACCTATCTCTCTTTCTCCCTTCCATCCCTCCTTCTTCCTTCTTCTTTCTCCCTCCCCTCTCTTCCTCTCCCCTTCCCTCCTTCCTCCTTTCCATTGCTTTCCCAGGGCCTGCCTTTAGTTGGGCAAGCACTCTACCACTGAGCTACATCCCCAGCCCCAAATCAGACTCATTTCTTTGGGGAAATAAAATCAGTTGAACCTTCACCCAACAGAATTTGCTCTTCTATGGATAGTAGTTATTTGCAGAGCTATCAATTTTCTAAAAGTTAATTTCTCTCTTCAGAACTGTAAAATAGATTAGCTAAAACAATAAAAGGCAAAGAGTTTATGAGGTTACTGAGAGCTCTGTCTTAATCTTACTTAACAAGGTAATTGAGAAGTTATCTTTTAAATTTATAAAACTAATCTAAGTAGAAAGTGGCTTATAGTTTGTGAACTGATTTTTAAGTTTTAAAAATTAGATGCTGAAATGTATTCTAAAATATATATTCCCAGACAAGCCCTATGAGAGGCAGGGCCTACCAATTCAGTTGGAGAGAACTTCTAGTTACCTACTGAATTAACAGGACATGAAGTTCCAAATGCTGAGACCAAAGAATAATGAACAATAATTAAGAACTCAAAATAAACAAGCAGAAAACCTTATATTCAGCTTTTAATTGTCCAATATTACCAATGAACTTTTTCTCCTCTTCTGAAACTTTGCCAACTGCACAAGGCTACTAGGTATTTTCCTCTAAACTGACGGCATCAACAGTTCAGGCAAAAGCAATAAAAGGTTAATTGCATTTAATTCAAATTTAAAAGTTTGGCTTTTAAAATACACTCTTAAAAGAATGAAAAGGCAATATTTGCAAATCATTATATCTGAAGAGAGTTTAATATCCAGAATCTACATATAAAGAACTGAAATTCAACAATAATAAACAATAAGAAATAAATATTTTTCTTGTTTTTTTTTTTAATTTGTTTTTTAATGGGAATTTCACTAAGCTGACATGAAGATTATTACAATATTTTCTCATCACCAAAAAAGAGAAAAATAAAATTAATGCATGATTTTGTTTTCTTTGTAGAACTGAATCTTTGAAAACTTTCAAAATTATATAATTGACATTTTTTGGTATTTGTTTTTTTCACTTTTTTGTTGGCACACTGTAGTTGTACATAATGATGGGATTTGTTGTCATATGTTCATATATGCACATAATATAAAATATAATTTGGCCAATATCACTCAGAATTGTTACCTTTAACTTAATGTCCAAAAAAATACAGTAACAAACCATCCATGAACTTTGACAAAACCCTGTAAACACCAGAGACCAGGATAGTCAAATGTAGGCAGATTGCAGAAAAATAAATCCATGGATCTACTCCAACACTTTTATGTACTCACTGTGATCTGTCCAACACTTAGAACCTCTTTCAGTCTTTGGTAGTCTCTTGATAAAGATTTTTGCAAAGAAACTGACAGCTTGGTATTTTAGACATACTGGAAGAAGATAAAATGTGTTGAAGTTTGGCATAGATCACGTAGCTTGCCACAGGAAAAGCATGAAAATTCATTACTTTTAATGGTTCGTGGAGCTTAACGTCCAGTCTTTTAGGATTTAGTCAGACAGGACAGAAATGTGACTTGTAAATTTTTAGGCTAATGAGGCTATGCCATGAGTCCTTTTACTAATTAACTTTAATCTTTTGCAAATCCATGAACTCAGGTTCAGCAAAAAGATTATCATTTGTGTAATCATGAATAAGTATTTAATAAGAATGTGACGATCCTTTCAAAATGCAAATCTGATCCTTCCAAAAATCCTTTAGTGCCTCCCCATGGACTTGATGACAAAAATATAAATCCCTTAGCATGGCACACGTAGTTTTTAACATTTGGACCCTCAGTCTCTAGAATCAACTCTTCTAATTGTTGAAGGAAAATAATTTAGTTATATGAATTTACTTGTAACTTTTCAAGAGTCGCATACCATGCACAGCAGGGATCACCTGAAACAGCACCTTCCACCTTAAATTTTGTTTCCAACTTCTATGTTTGGTTTCACATCTCATTTCCCTTTTTTCTTCTCCCCTTTAGGCATTCTGGCAGCCTATTTTCTGTATTTATATTATATCTTAAGTTTGTTACTGCCATGGTGTTTATCACATTAAATTGTGATCATGTGTCTGCACCTCTGTTTTCCTCATTAGACACTGAACACTTCCATACCTGGAACTGCCTTTACATTTTTTCCACAACATTCAGCCTGGTAGTCAAAGTAGGCTCTAAGTGAAATATTAAATCATTTTGCATTTATACTGCACAAAAATCCATCAAAGTAGGTGGAGTTAATCCTTATTTTACATTTGAGGAAAGACAAATTCAAAAAGGTGTAACTTTCTTTCCTTCTAAAGATGGCATAGCCAATGAGTGACAGAATCAGAACACAGCATAAGCGTTCTAAATTTACATAATGCCATCATCCAAAGAATCCTTTCCAATATGCACTCAAGTAAAATGGATATGTGCAAATTTCTCATTACTCACTTTTGCCATTCAAGAAGTACTGACTATTGAAAAATAATCAATAATGTTGTATTTGATTCGTAAAAAACATTAGTAATAAACATTTGAAAAAAATGTTTATTCCTTGTAAATATCAGCAATATAAACCAAGTCTCAGGCACAGCTTCAAAATTATATGTTAATTATTTTCTCTGAACTAGTACATAGGTATTTCAATAAATATTATTTAAAATATTGGCCTCTATTTGAACAATTTTTCAATAAAGTAGCAGAGGAACAAATTATTATTTTTGGGGGGTTATTATTGATCATTTTGATTAAGAAATATAGGGTCCAGATTAGACTGTGATGGGAGAGTTTGAAAATTATACGGATCTATGTAAAGTAGTAGGAAGAATTTTTAGTTTTTAGCTAGTAACTCAGGATGAGTGCATTGGTCAGAGAAGGAGATAGGGAGAGGCAAATTTAGGATAAAAGACAATGAAGAAAAAAAGAATAATTTTCTTTAGAGAGAGTGAAGGGGATTCCAGAAACATCTTGTAAGGACAAGGTCTAGGAGATTATCAACATAGGGTATGATTTATGGGATGAAGATGAATGGATTTGAGTATGCATAAGCATAGCATTAAACTTAGTATTAAATATTATGTTCAGAACATTTTAAAATAAGCATATAAATATATATGTTCATGAAGAAGAAATTAAATGTTATAATTTCACACTATCATACCTGAATCATTACTAAATTATCTATTACAATGTACAGAACTACAGCATTTTGTCAGTGAGCTATTGGTAGTGAGAATTCAGTTTTTGTATCTTATATTTCTTAATGTGTTGGGAAATAGTTGACTAGAGGAAATAGCAAGGATGATCACAGACAGCCAGTAATAGACGATTCAAATTTAGCCAAGAGAGCAGGGACTTAAAGAGATGACAGGTAGGCAGAAGGAGAGTGAAAAACATACCTTCATCAGTTCCCACTTGCAACTTACACCAAGTGATTTATAAACGTAAGAGAAGGGTACTGTATGTATTGAAATTTTGCTTGGATGTAGTGAAGTTAGTGATTTTCTTTTCATGTTAACAGATTTCAGGTAGGATAAAATTATTTGTAGCAGACAAACATCCCCAATGATAAAATTTAGAAAGGCTTGACAAACTACAAAAATCAACTACTTACATATACATGGGAGTTGTGTTTAAAGATGAGTGGATAACTTGCAACTATTTCTCCTTGTGTACATTTGACGATCATAAGAGCTAAGAATCTGGAATGGGACTGATATATTTCTACCAGAGAAATCAGCAGAGCTTTGAGAAGTCACAGGAAGTTGAAGCGACAAAATAGGTTTCAGTAGAATCAACAAATACTTGATTTCCCTTGCTTAACATTTGCCCAGTTCTGATACTCTGCAAGGTGGTCAGATAATCAGATCAATCAAAGACTTATGAAAAGAAAACTGGAATTTCTTTCAGCGTAATGGGATTCAAGAGATAAAGATATACTGGAATCCAGGGTCCTTCTGAAAATGCCAGTTGAAAGGACAAAAGGACTTGCTAAGAGCATAAGAACAAGAAAAGTAAAGCTGTTCCTAGTTCTTAACAAAGCTGCAGTATGCATTCAACTCAGCTCTGTCTCTATTTTGACTAAGATGCAAACAGTTCATAAACTTATTTGCTTATCAGGAGTGTGAACCTCCTCTTATAGAAGACAAATCCATTCAGGACCTCTAGAGTTTATATACATAATGCCCAGCATTCAGTCAAAAACAATTAGGCTTGCCTAAAGAAGAAGAAAGGATACAGAAAGAGATGTATCTCATGAATATTTGAAAAAGTAGACAGGGACTTTTAAAAACTTTTAAAAAATAAATCAAATAAAATAGAGAACAAAAAGAAGATAGACAAAATAAATTAGAAAATATTGAATTTCAACAATAAAAGGAAATTTATGAAAAAGAAAGTGAACATTCTCAAAAGTCAAAATTATGATATTTAACATTAGGCTATTTTATAGGGCTTAAGAACAGACTGGAAACAGTAGAAATCATGTTAGTAAATTCAAATGTAGTTCAACAGAATTATACATTTTTGGGTACAATAATAAAAATAAAAATAATAAAAAAAGATGAGGTCATAAGTTATATACGACATTGTCACCTACACATGTATTTGGCTCACTAATAGGTATGGTAATTTAGGAGTAGGAAAAAAATTAATCAATAATAATGCCATTATTACAATAATGATAACAAAATATTAAATATACCTAGAAGACATTAGACACACGAATGTAAATCACATGACATTAAAATTACTGACAACCAATGAAAAGGTGAAGAATCTTAAAGCTGGCCAAAAAGGGTAAATTATCTTCAGAGGAGAAACTGTGTTTTTCAACGCTAAAGCTAAAAGCCACATGGCAGTAAAATGACGTCTTTAAAAGGCTAAAAGACATTTGAGTCAAACTCACTGATAAACCCAGGGAGAAGGATCATCATAACACTCTTACCACAAGAAGGCTCAGGAAGGCACATTGCCAGGAGACATGGCAGAATGTTAAGGGATACCATGAAAAAAATCACAGGATTTTTATACTCATTCATTAATCTAGTCAAAAGGAAATAAACTGATTAACTCTATGTTGTCCAATAAAAATAGCTTTAAATATATAAGACAAAATATCACAAAGAAAAATCATAGATGAAACCATAATTAGAATGGGAACATTTAAGGTGACTTTATCAATTGAAAATAATGAAATTCAGTTTTCTGAAAATCCAAAGAGCATCATTTAAAAACTAACCTAACTGACAAATTTAGGAACTAATTCCAACAAAGAAAGTCATATTACATTCAAGACTTATAAAATTTTACCAAAATCAATGAAATTCTTCATCATAAAGGATTTCTTGAGAGTTCAGAGTTTATTCTCTGAACCTAGTGAAATGAGCTAGAAATCAATAACTAAGTCCCCTGCTTCTTGGAAATGAACCAATAATACTTGCAAATAACCCATTAAATAAGAGTATAAAAATGGAGATTAGAAAATAATTTGAACTTCATGATAATAGAATTGTAATTAAATTTAGGTACACAGGCAAAATATTTTCAAGAATGAAATGAAGATATTAGAAGAAAAAGGTTAAAAACCAATGATCTTAATTTCTATTCAAAGAAGCTATAAAAAACATGGCAAATCAAATGCAGGGAAGGTAGAATAAAAAACAACAAAATAAGAGAAGAAATGGCAAGGAGAATGGATGTCTAACAGAGAATATATCCCCAAGTCCAGACTATATTCTTTCAGTTAATAAATTTGTAAATTCCTGTAAGACCAACTATGAAAAAGTATAAAAAGCACAAGTTTTCAATATTAGAAGTAAAAAGATAATAAGAATTTTCAATGTTAAAAATGCTACAAATAAAATAGACAAATTCCTTAAAAAGAAAGTTTTTCAGTATTGAGACAATATATAATATATATGTATATATATTTTTCCTATATAATTACCCTTGTTTTTGAAAATAATAGAAATTATTCTTAATTATATTAATGCAAAGGAAATTCCAGACTTAAGTGCCTTCTCCAGTGAATTTTTTCAAATAGGTAAGAATCTTACGCATAGTCCAATTGTACATATAGTCTTCCTCACAAAGTGAGGTAAAGGAGAAAACTTCTAAATCATTATGGAATCTAACAATATCTAGAAAGCATAGTATATTGTGAATAAGAGGAATTTATTCCAGTAAGGCCAGATTGGTTTTCCATGAACAACAACAAACATATAAAAAAACAAAACCAGTCAATACAATTCAGAACAGTATTATAGAAAGCAAGAACTCTCAGAATTTTATGAATTTTAAGATACTCAGATTATTCATTGAAAATGTACAAATTTGTCCTGATTTTACTCATGATTATTTAAGCTGATGGTTTGCCACAACATGATGGCAAGCATTATTACGAAATGGTATGAAGGAGCTGGGGCGGTTACTCAGTGGTTCAAGTTCTTGCCTGGCATGCACAAGGACCTGGGCTCAAACCCCAGCATCATGTACACAACTAAATATCAGAGAAACAGAAGCCAGATGAAAAATGAATAAAATTGATTTTTTTTTCTCACTCAATGAGAGAGAGAGAAAGAAAGAATCAATTCTATTCACTTTTTCATGTGGCTTTTATTGCTCCAACACTTCACTGTATAGGTGGTGCTGGAATTCAAACCCGCGTCTTCGCACATGCCAGGCAAGCACCATAATTGCCAAGCCACTGCTCCAGCCCTCTCCCTCTTTCTTTAAAAAAAAAAAAAAAAGAGGGGCTGGAGTGGTGGGTCAGGGCTTACTGCGCTTGCCAGGCATGTGCAAGTACATGGGTTTGAACCCCAGCACCCACGTACACAAATAAGTGTCAGAGCAATGAAAGCCATGTGAAAAACTCAATAAGTATTGATTCTCTCTCTCTCTCTCACTGTACTTCTTGCTTAAAAAAAAAGAAAAAGAAAAGAAAAAAGAAATTACATGAAACTGTGTAAGTGTGCATTTTCTGAAGATATTCTATTATTGATTCTCTTTAAACAATCTTATCAGGTAAAGAAATTTGAAATCAGGAATTGTTCATCTTTGT
Organism: Aplodontia rufa; assembly: GCA_004027875.1. Lineage (NCBI taxonomy): Eukaryota > Metazoa > Chordata > Mammalia > Rodentia > Aplodontiidae > Aplodontia > Aplodontia rufa. Next base: position 15,037 of record PVKS010002681.1, on the reverse strand, counting down.
ATTTACCATTTTATCAAATCTGTTTATTCTGAACAATTTCCTTCAACATTCAACGTGGTCTGGTTTGCTGACTCAAAATTCTCTTGGATTCTGATTTTCTGAAAGTGAATATTTTATCTTTATTTTTCGTAAATGGTTTTTGTCGGATATAGCCTCTAGAATGACAATTTTTTTACAGTCAGCACTTAAAAATATTGTTACATGGTCATCTAAATTTCATTTTGATGAGAAATTTGAGTTACTTTGTCTGTGTTCTCCCGTTCCATCTCTTTCCTCTTTGCTTTTCGCCTCTAATTATGCATATATCAGACTTCCTGGCATCACTCCACAGGACACTGTTGTGCTGTGTAAGTTTTTATGGTTGGTTTCCTCTCTGTGATTCATTTTAGGTAGTTTTAATTCCCTGCCTTAACCTTCCTCACTAATCCTGTCTCAGGTTTGTCTAATGCGCTCATGAACTTACCGAGTAATTATTTCAAGTATTCTATTTTTGGCTTTGGGTGGTCCATGTTTCATGTCTGTATGGCCCTATTAATTGCTTCTGCTTTTAAGCACTTGAACATGTTAAAATGAGTCTCTCAAAGTCCTTGACTACTCATTCCATTTTCTTTGCCATTTTCAGTCTGTTTATATTGAATAATTTTTCCCTAGTTATGAGTCACATTTTCGGCTTCCTCACGTGGCTTATAGTTTCTATTAGATGTGGGACATTTTGAATGTGACGTTATTGAGTGTCTGAATTTTATGGTCTTCCTGTAGTGTATTAAGTTTTGTTCAGGCAATTAATTGATTTACTTGTGATTCAGCTGTGTCTTTTAAGGAGGCAGTGGTGGAAACTTTAAGAGGAGAGCCTGCTTAGAGTGGAGCTACTGGGACTGTGACTTTGAAGTGTATATTTTTTCCCCTGAACTCTTGCATTCTCTCTCTCTCTTTCTTTCTCCCTCTCTGTTGTCTCTCCCCTTCCAGGCTGCCACAGGTGAGCAGCTCTGTTCCACCACACTCTCCCTGTCACAATGAAATGCCTTACCACAGGCCACATAATCCACAGAGCCAAGGGACTTTGCACTGAAACCTCTGAAATCATGAGTCAAATTAAAGCTTTCCTCCTTTAAGTGGATTTCTCGGATATTTTGTCAAATCAATGAATAGCTGACCAAGACAGATGGCCTTCAGAATATTGTTAGTTTGATCCTTCTGAACAGTCTAGTCTTTGGATTTCTCATTGGCTTCATGATTTCATACCTCTTCCAGGGTTTATTCAGAAACCTAGTGGCAGATTAGCATTGAATCTTCTCATTTATCATCCTGAAATCTTGGCAGAGCAATGAAAATTTTAGTCTCTCTCATATTTCTTTCTTTCTGCTAGCATTATTATGTTTTTGAAAATAAACATATTTTATATGTGTATATATAAAAATATATACATATGTATATGTGTATATATGTGTGTGTGTGTGTGTAAGTGGAGATATGCATCTACACTTGCAGCAATTTGGGTTCTCTGAAGTGACCATTGGTTACAGGGCATGGGTAAAGAACAGAAGCAATGAGACAAGACTGTCCAGGGCAATAGGAAGACATTTTCAAAGACTAATGGGTCATGTCCAAATGACATTGGGAGACTAAAAACAAGTTGTCCCTGGCCAAATTTAGAACACTTAGAGGAATTTAAATATACTCTAATAGAATAAAAAATTTGAATTAAATAAAAAATCAATTTGTCCATAAGGCTACTTAAAGAAGAAAAAGCATCCATGCCTAAAGAGAAAAAACAAAATAAAAAATTTATGCCAACTAGTGCTATTAGAAGACCAAGAAGTATTGAAATGTTATTGATGCATTTGTTTTCATGCATAAGTTCATATAATTTACTATCTGAAACTATAACTTGAATTGTTTTTTCCAGAACTTCAGGGACATTAAAACGAAACTTTTAATTAACTTCAAATAGTAGAGTCAGCATCTTATTGCTTTTATATTCAGATTTATTATTCTTTACGAACAGACTACATACATAATTTGTCAGTGGGTACAAATTATCGCAGTAAAATACTAGATTATTTTTTCTTTAAGACTTAGTTTTTGTTCCTGGGTGCAGTGGCACACACCTATAATCCTAAATTGTGGGAAGCTGAAGCAGGAGGATAACAAATTCAAGGTCAACGTAGGCAAGATCCTGTCTCAAAATAAAATTAAAGGGGCTGGAGCGGTGGCTCAGTGGTTTTGGTGCTTGCTTGGCAAGAACGAGGACCCGGGTTCAAACCCCAGCACCACGTACACAACTGAGTGTTGGGGCAACAAAGGCCATGTGAAAAAACTAAATAAAGTTTTTTCTCTCTTTCTCTGTCTCTCTCACTGTCCCTCTCTCTAAATAAAAAAAAAAAGAAAAAAGAAAATTAAAAAAGGACTGTGGATGTGACTCAGTGGTAGAGCTTCCTTGGTTTAAATCTCAAGTAACACACACAGTTTGTTGTTGTTATCATGTGAAATATTATTTTAAAATTTTCATTGTATTTTTGTTGTATTAACAAAATTCAGGATGGATCATGTATTCATTTTCCCAAATTAAATAAATAATTCAATACCATTACCTTAGTGTGTCTTTGCCATAACTATAATGGAAACTAGTGCTTTAGTTTTGTAAAATTTCAAAAGAACAATGGTGAAACACCGATTTCCTATTATACTTTAATTTAATTTGAAGCATATGATTGAATTCAATGTAATTGTAATTTTGAATTTAAATTAAATTGTAATGACTGTGCTCGATATATAAGCTAACACAATTTTATTGTAACATATGGTATTGCAATGAATATCAAGAAACTGTTTGCAAAAAGCCACAGCTACACTGAAATAACATAATGTACCTTTGTCAAATGAGTGACAGATACAAATGTTTTAGAACTGAAAGGTTATAAAAACTGTTTTTGAAATATATAGGACCTTCCTAAAACCAGATAGGTATAAAAATGGAGGGAGGACAAACCATGGTGATCTGGTAAGTGGTGAAAAAAACATGCCAGACACATTAAAGGTGTTTTTGAAGTGAAAAGTAAACATTTGTCACAAAATTTCATACCAGAAGAGGGGGTAAAAAGAGTGGAGTACTGGATCTGAAATACGGTAAGACCAATGTATGCATGACTACATATGGCACACTAGGAAATTTGGCAGTTATTCTACTGGTAATACGAAGCAACTAAGCTTGTTAAATCAGGTGTAAAGCACTATCTGAGAGGATAGAGGAAGTGTGTAGGCAGAAATAGGTCTAACAGTGAAGTATGAATTAGAAGTTCTGGAGCACAGCAGAGAAACCAAAAGAATAGGTAGATAATGACAGGTATACAAGAACACATAATTGAAATGTCTGCTATATTTGGGGAATGATAGATAATAATAAAGAGACACTAAAATAGTTTTGTATATTAGCAGGGGAAACTAGGAAATCAAGGATATTATGAAAATGTACATATTTGTCCTCCGTAGAACCTAACATCATGTAAAGCTGTAATGCTTCATATGCATTTAATTATTCTGTATGTGTGAAGTGGAATCACAATTCTTTTGTGAAGAAATCATTTCTGTTTCCATTAGAATTCCCAGTTGAGTAAGTTTTTGGACATCTAATTTTGCATCACATTTTACAATTCATTTTAATATGAATGAATTCAGTGTGGTATTTCCACAAATGCTGCAGCATACAGTGGTCATATCAAACCACTCCTATTTCATGTCCCAACCTGCTCCCTTCCCATTCTGTAGTAATCATTATTTCACTTCTTAGGTGAACTTTTCTTATTTCCACAGATGAAAGAGAACATGTTGTACTTATCTTTCTATATCTGGTTTATTCCCCTTAACATGATGCCCTCCATTTCCATGTATTTTGATGCAAATGACAGTTTTTGTTCTTTATATCTGAATAATGCCTCATTATTTATTCATACCATGTTTTCTTTATCCACTCATCCATTGCTAGTCATGTAGGATGATCACCTTTGGTATTATGAATAGTGCCACAATAAATAGAGCTATACAGGTACCTCTGACTTCATTTCCTTCAAATGTACACCTAGGAGTGGGATAGGTGGGTCATATAGTAGTTGTAATTTTAGTTTTTTAAGGAACCTCCATACTGTTCTCCATAGTGGCTGTGCTAATTTACATAAGACTTTATTATTTTTCACAACCTTGCCACTATTTGTTTCCTTTTGCTTTTGTTTTGATAATAGCTATTCTAATTGGGATGTATTGATTTGTATTTACCTGAAAAGTAATGATAATGAACGGTTTTTTTTTCAAATATTTATTGGTCTTTTGTATTTTTTCAGTTAAGAAGTGTCTTCAGATTATTTGAATTGGATGATGTGTTTTTATATTGTTTAAGTTCTTTGCGTGTTTTACATATTCTGAATAATAACCCTCTGTCAGACAAATACTTGGCAAATATTTTCTCTCATTCTTTAGGTTGTCTCCTCAGTATGTTGATTGCATCCTTCACTGTGCAGAAGCTTTTAATTTGATCTAATTCCATTTGCCAATTCTGGTCTTTTTTCCTATGCTTTGGAGTTTTACCCAGAAAACTGTTGCCTATATCAATAATATATTGATGTATTTTCTGTCATCTTCTAGTAGATTCAAATCCTATATTTAGGCCTTTGATCTATTTAAAATTGATGCTTTGCTCAGTATGAAAGTTTCAATCTTCTGCACATGTATATCCAATTTTCCAAGGATCATTTGATGAAGCTGGTATCCTTTCTTCAAAGTATGTTTTTAGTACCTGTGTCAAGAATCAGTTAACTACAGTGTCATAAATGTATATATGGGATCTCCATTTTTTCCATTGGTCTATGTGTCTGTCTGTTTTTATGCAAATATCGTGTTCTTTTGGTTGATATGGCTCTGTAGTATGTATTGAAATGAAGTATTGTAATGTCGCCAGCTTTATTCTTTTTTCCTAAGATTTCTTAGGCTATTCAGGATCTTTTGTGCTTCCATATAAATGTGAGGATTTTTTTATAGTTCTGTGAAGGATGTCTTTGATATTTTAATGGAGATTGCATTGAGTCTATAGATTGCTTTGGGTAGAATGGATATTTTAACAATATTAATTTTTCCAATTCAAGAAAATGGGAATTCTTTCCATATTTTTGTGTCTTCTTCCATTTCTTTCAGCAGTATTTTGTCATTTTTGTTGTAGAAATTTTTTATTCCTTTGCTTAAGTTTTTTCCTAAATCCATCCTTCTGTACTTCCTTTGTAGCTATTGTAAATGGGATTTTTTAATAATTTCTTTCTTAGCAATTTTTTGTTTGTGTATGATGATTTTATATCCTACTTTGTTGATTTCATTTATCAGTTCTAATAGTCTTTTAATGAAATCTCTAGGTTTTTTATGTGTAGAATCAAATTATCTATAAATGGAGATTTATTTTTCTTTATTTGTTGCCCTTGCTTAAACTTTTACTAGCAAAAGAATTCTAGTAGTAAGAATTGACACCTTTGTCTTATTCCTGCTCTTATAATAAAATGCTTCCAGCTTTATCCCATTCAGTATCATATTGGCTATGGGTTTCTAACACATTACCTTTGATATGTTAAAGCATGATCTTTCTACACCTAATTTTTCATGTTTTTTAACATGAAAAGATGTTGAATCTTCTCAAGTGCTTTTTCTGCATCTTTTGAGATGATCATAAGATTTTTATCCTTCACGTTACTTCTATGATGTATTTTATTTTTTGATCTGTATATGTTGAAACATCCAAACATCTCTGAAATGAAACCAACTTCATAATGATGTATAATTTTTGATGTGCTTTAACTGGTATTTAGCTAAGGATCTTTGCATCTGTGTTTATAGGAAATACTGAATGACAGTTTTCTTTTTATGTTGTGTTTTTACCTATTTTGGTAACAGGGTAATACAGGACTCAGAGGATGTGCTTAGAAGGATTTCTCCCCCTTTCAATTTTACAGAAGAGTTTAAGAAAAAATTGGGTTTAGTTCTTCTTTAATAATTTTGTAAAACTTGAGTGTCTCTTCAGTATATTTGTCCGATAGTATAGTTAAATTCTGATCTTTCCTTGATTTTTATCTAGATGATCTATTAATTGATAAGAGCTGGGTATTGAAATCCTCCACTAATACTGTGTTGGAAACTATCTCATTTTACTTTAATGATGTTTGTGTGTAAACTTAGGAGTTGTGATATTAAGTGCATATTGAAATATAATTATAATATCCTATTGGTGATGGAATACCTTGATCATTATATGGTGACTTTCCTTGTCTGCTCCTCCAGTTTTTGTCTTAAAGTCTATTTTGTCAAATATAAGTATGGCTACTCCTGCTCCCTTTATTTGCTTAGAATATAATTTTTCATTCTTTCATTTTTAGTCTCTATATGTCTTTACTTGTAGATTGAGATTCTTATAGACAGACTATTATTGGGTCAGGTTTTTTTTTTTCTTTCTTATCCAGTCAGCCATTCTGCATTTTTAATTGGAAAATCTAGTCCATTTCTATTCAAGGATATTATTGAAAGATAAGGACTTTTTCCTGTTGTTTTGTTGATTTTCCTTGAATTGTTTTGAATTTTATAAGTTCCTTTCTACCTCTTTTGTTAATTTTTGTTGATGGTTTCTTGTATGGTTTGATGGTTTAGTATGTTGGTAATATTTGATTGTTTTCTATTTCTCTGTTGTTTGTCTAGTGTTTTATTGATTTATAACTTTTATATGTTATCAAAATGATAGTCATCTTTCCTTCACTTCTGGATGTAGGACTCATTTCAGCATCTTTTGCATGACTGGTCCCTAATATATTTGCTTATATTGAAAAGTATTTCTCTTTTGTTTCTAGAAGACAGCCTTCTGTGTATAGTAATCTTCATTGGCAGTTATTTTCTTTCAGTACTCAAAACACATCATCTTATTCTCTTCTGGTCTACAGTATTTCTTCAAGATAATCTACTATTAATCTAATGGGTTTCGCCTTCATATGACTTGATACCTTTTTCTTGTAAATTTTAAATTCTTTGCCCTGTACTTTTGAAAGTTTGACTTTAATGTGTTAAATTGAAAATAGTTTCTCATCACATCTATTTGACATTATATAAGCCTCCTTACACGGGTGTCCCTGTATTTACCAAGATTATGGAAGTTTTCTGCTATTATTTCATTGAATAGGTTTTTTATGCCCTTTACTTTTGTCTCTTGACTTTAGGTATTCCAAAGATGTTGGCATTTGTTCATTTAATGTGTTTCACAGATTTTGAATATTCTCATTCTTTATTTCCTCTTTCTTTTTCTGCATGAGATATACTTCAAAAGATCTGTCAAGTTCAAATAGTATTCTTCCACTTGATCTCTTCTTTTGCTGAGATGTTAAATTGAATTCTTTGACTAATTGAACTCTTAATATCTAAGATTTTTGTCTGATTCTTTTTCTAATCTCTCTGTATATTTACTAAGTTTCTCATTCATACCCTGCATTGTCTTTTTAATTTCATGTAACTATTTATATTCTCTTCAATGTCTTAAGGTTTTTTTTACTAATTATTTTTAAAAAATCTTTATCAAGTGTGTTAATCAACTTTTCATTACTGTGACCAAAACACCAGACAACAAAAGCTTAGAGGAGAAAAAGTTTATTTTGAGCTCACATATTTACAGATCTCAGACTATGGGCAGCTGACTCCATTGCCCTGGGCCTGCAATGAAACAGAACACAAGTGTGAAAGGGCATGTTAGAGGAAAGCTGCTCACTTCATGACAGCCACAAAGGAGGGGGAGGGTGGAGAAAGAGAGAGAGAAGAAAAAGCGAGCAGTGAGAGACAAGACATAATGAGCAAGGACACACCCCACTGGCCTGCTTCCTCCAGCTACGCCCCACCTGCCCATAGTTACCACTCAGTAGTCCATTAAAATTACTAATCCACTCTCTCTCTCTCCCCCTCTCTCACAAAATAAAATAAAATATTAAACAAGTAAAAAAATTACTAATCCATCAGAAGGATTAATACACTGATGAGGTTCCAGCTCTCCTAAGAGCCTCACCTCGGAACTTTGCTGTATTAGGGATTGTGATTACAATACATGAAGTTATGTGGGGACACCTCATATCCAAACTGTAACATCTGATATTTTAACTATTTTAATTTCTTTGAAATAAGTTTGTATTTCAAGTATATCGACCCTTTTTACAGGGGTCATCTTACCATGTTGTTTCTCCTCTCTCTCTTTTTCTCTCTCTCTAACTCATTGTGTTTCTCTGGTGAGATTTGCATATCTAATGGATTAGGTGTTCTCTACCCTGAGTGGACATCTTAGTAAGTGACTTTCTCTTGAGAATATGTCTTGGGGTATGTGGTTATTATTCTACATTGACCTTGATTATAGCTGAGTGCCATGTTATGTTGTATTCTCTATGGCTGTGATTAATGAGTATGGATTCAATGTACACCATTTCAGAGTCCAAGAAGACCCACTGACTCCATGGGCTGTGCAAGGATAGGGACACTGTAGTACTTCAGATAGGTGTAATATACACATCAAGGTGTGTGGGGTGGCACTCACTGTGTGGTTACTTCTACAATGGAAATGGCGACTCTATCAGGTGATGAGGATTTCCTCAGGTACTGCAATGTTCATTCTGTGTACTAGTCCAGGCCTCTGGCACTGGCAACCCCAGTAGTCATGAGGGGCCTGAAGTACTTTTCTTTTAGTCTGTAGTGCAGGTATAGATGCTTCTCAGATAAAGGTGGTGGCAAGAAGCACAGCACCCCCTCTTTCACACTCAAATTTAATCCTGACGGTAGTGTGGTCAGATAAGACATGGATAAAGCCAGCAATGGGAACTGTGTAGCTGTGATGGCAGCAGGAACTGTGGTATTCTTCTTCACCACTGTTATGGGAATGTCTGCCTAGAATGGGACCTCAGACTCCTCAAGTTCTACATGCATGATGTCAGGGCAATAGCTGGGGCTTATTTCCTCTGAACTTCTATGCGGGAGTGAGTGTCTGTATCTGACTCACAGAACAGTGCAAACTCAGACAACAGTTCACTTCTCAAGACATCTCCTGATGAGATTACTCTGGGGGTTCTCTGGGAATGATGTAGGATCCTTTACCAAAGTAAGACTACTATGAAGATTTTGGTTTACTTATCTAAGTGAGTTGTGGGGATTGTAAATCTTTCTAGTAGGATTTCCAATACACATGCTGATAGAATTTACTCATATTCAGATTTAGGATCCAAATCGTAACAGGGGTTACGAGAAGAGAAATCCTAAATATTCTCAAAAAGTCTGTTTACTAAAGGCTTGGTCACCAACTTGTTAAATTATTTGGAGGTGGTGAAAACTTTAGGAGATAGGACTTAGGGAAAGAAAGTTAGGTCATGGGAATGACCTTGGGGGTAAAAATCAAGGCTTTAACCCTTTCCTATGCCATGTATCCCCACCATGATGTAATGCTACATCAAAGACCCAAAGTGATTCGGCCTAGAAACCAATGAACTGAGCTCTCTGAAACCTTGAGAAAACATAAATCTTTTCTCCTTAAGATTTTGTTTTTTCAGATACTTTGTCCCAGTTGACTAACACATCTGTGTAAAGGGGAGACTTCCCCTTCTTTGGCTGTGGAGCAAGTGTGACAGATGCTAGGATATTTTGTTTCTCTTATTAGTTCATTACCAGATCTCTGAATCTTTTAAATCTCTAGCCTATCCTGCTTATTTCCTGTGTTCTCTTATGATCCCTCACCTCAGAATGCAGCTATGCACACCTGTTACTTATTTTTACTTTTTTTTTTTTTGATAGAGGAAAAGGTGAGCTCTGGACACTTGTATTCAGTTATTCTGAAAAATCTACAATTCTTAAAGTTGAGTGATATCCCTTCAACTTCCTATTAAATAAATTACTCCATTAGTTTAAAACTTTATTCTGTGATATATAAATCTTGAGACAAAAAAAGGTTTTCTTTTTTGTTACTTTTGGAAACCATTAGTTAGCAATAACCCAATTTTTTACATCCAATGCTAAAATACTTCTCTAGTACTTAAGTTACCAAGCAGAAAAAGGATAATATTTTCTTCCATTTACCCTTCAATTACTAAGAAGTATTACCAAACAGGTTAGTTTCTATATTAGTATTCTAATTCTTTGATACCTGGAAATCTATGACAGGGAACTATATCTTTACAGAACAGATTATTAGATTATGCGATAAACTTCATTTATCAACCAAATAAAATCAAATTATTGTTATGTACAGAAGATTGTTGATCACAAAACTTTAAAATGTAAATGTTTTACTACTTTCATAAAGTTTCTTATTGCCAAGTTTTCTAATTATTTTACAAATAGAATTTATTAAATCTTTGAAATAAACCTGTCAGGTAGGTACCGATTTTCTATAATTTTACTCATTTTATGTATAAAGAAATGGAGGTATCAAAAAACTAAGTAACTTGCCCAAGGTCACAGAGCACGGACATGGCAGAGCTGGGATTTCAACCAAGCTGTGGTACTTGCAGAGCTGTTTTTCTAACCAAGGTGATAAGTTGTTACCTTTAATTAGCCCAAAATATGTAAAATGTGAAGATCACTCAGCAATGCTACATAAAGCAGAAAAAAAAGTAAGCGCATGTTGAAAAATAAATGCCCATCCCATAGCGACTCAGATGTTTAGTGCTGGATTTAGGACAGAGATGAATTCTGACTTCAGGTTGCATGTTAATCCATCAGTCATTTAATAGATGATACTATATTCATCTGTTTTCACCTGTTTCCTTTTCTCTGTATTCAGGGAATAGATGACTGTGATTTGGTTTAATTTAAAGAGACAAATGTAAGTGATCTAAAACATAACAGAATATAAAATTCTTAATCCATATAGACATTAAAGTCTATGTTCAGAATTTCAGTAGTGGATATATGGATAAGTTACTATTGAATCTTTACTCTTGACAGAGGAAAATTTTTATATGATAAGGAGCTTTCACAGGAAAGAAAAATAATTGAGTGCCTTGAAATTTTATTTGCTTCATTGGGAAAGCATTCTCAAATGTCTGACTGGTTCATGAAATATTATGAGTCTCTTTTGTAAATGCAATCTGGAGTAACAATAAAATCACTTGAAATTTTTCCAATCAAGGCACCAACATCTTAATGACTTTATGATTCAGGATTTGACATTATTTCTTTTCTGTCACAGTCATATGAACTTGTTCTCCTATGGCATAAAAAGCAATTAACAAAATAATTAAAGTAGCAGAAAACCAGTCTTTTCTCTCTCCTTTGAAGAAAACCTGGTTTGCAAATGAAAAAATGTTTAAGTTATCCTTAAGTTCTGCTACAGTTTGACCTAATTTATATTAACCAAATAATCAGAAATAAATTATGTAGAATACATGAAAGGGTTAAAAAGATACACTACCAAAGAATAGCCTATATAAATGTTGTATTAAAGAGTTTTATTTTCATATATTTCAAAATTAAAAGAATTACATTCTTTGGCCTTTCAAAGTTGGCAAATTTCGATCTTTCTTATGATAAAGGTGTTCTTTAAAGCTGGAGCATCAAAAAGGCTTCATGTGAATATTTTAGGATATTAAACTTTTACTTTTTTTTCTTATAAATGGCTGTTTGAGTCCACCATATGACCCTGCTATTCCACTCCTGGGTATCTTTCCAGGGGACTTAGAATCAGCACATTATAGGACAAAACAATATCTATGTTCATAGCAGCATAATTTACTATTGCTAGGCTATGGAAACAACCCAGATGTCCCTCACTGGATGAATGGATCCAAAAACTGTGGTACATTTATACCATGGAATATTACACAGCAATTAGAAACAATGATATTGCAGCCTTTGAAGGTAAATGGATGGCTATGGAAGAGATCATGCTGAGCAAAATCAGCTTAACCCAGAGAACTAAGGGTCGATTGTCTCCACTCATCTGTGGAGGTGGGGACTAGACCCTGGACAGTGAGAAAGTTGGTCTATTAGCATGTGTTAAATCCAGATAAGATGTAATGTTTTACAACCTAATACTTTTTTTAGAGATATTGTGGGAAGGGGAAGGGTGGGATAAGGGAGGGTAATTGGGGGAGGCACTCCTGGGGATAATTGCAATATCCAGAATATATACACATTTTATATTATTTTGTTAAGAACTTGTATGGTTGTTCAAAAATAAAAAAATGGCTGTTATTTTTGTTTAACATAAAATATAGCCTTCACCCTTTCATGCTAAATGCCTGTGAATGTGTCAAAAGGTAAAAGAGATTTTGCACATGTAAATAAGTTCCTAATAAACTGACTTTAAAATAGAGAAAGTATCCTACATTAATACATGGTCCTTTAAAAATGGAAGGAGAAAATAGAAAAATCAGAGAAGACATGGAGGAAGGAAAGAAGGAATACAGTAAAAAGTCTCCATCCATTGTTGCTAACTTCCAAGGAACTGGGAGTGGGGCAGGGATGACCCAAGGAAAGCAGACAAGGCAGTCTTTAGAAGCTGAAACTTACCTGGGGCTACAATCAGCAAGGAAACAGAACTGCGGTAGCTCTATGGAATGGAAATCTGCCAACAGCACCCATGAACCTGGAAGTGGATGCTTCTTCAGAATCTCCAATAAGAAAACCTTGCAGAACCTTGATTTATGCCTAATGAGCCCCAAGTACCAATTGTACCTAAAGAACTGTGAAACAATAAACGTGCATTGTTTAAAACTACTAAGTCTAATAATTGGTTATCATGTCAGTGGAAAACTAAAGCCATTGCCAACTTCATTGCACACAATTTACTTGAACTTCTACAATTATCTTCAAGAAAGCTAATATGGAAATAAAACACTTTCTGGAGCTTATTCTGAAATATAGATATTATAAAGAAATCTAAAATAAATTAATCCACACAGTTATTATTATTACTTAGTTTTGGAAAGAGAAAAGAAGAACTATTAAGACCACCTGGTACATGCAGAGAAATTGCAAAATAATAAGGAGATTGAAAGAATGCAGAGTACAGTATAAACTTGGAAGGATTTAGAGATTCACTGAGAAATATTATGATGTGCTATAAATTTATTAGTTACTATGGAATCATACAACATGATGCTATTCAACAAGCCAAGATTTTCCATGAAAATGAGAAAATGTTTGTCAAACAATGTATCATACTATACACATAATATTTATTAAGTTTAAATAATACCTTTCTATATACTATATAATTTTATTCTCAGAATAATCAAAAAAAGCAGATACTCTCATTGTGATACCACTGTAAAAATACCACCAGCATTTGAGTTCAGGTCTTATATCTCAAAATATGCATTTCAAATCACAATTCTGTTGTGTCTACTGTTTTGCCATTGGTCTGAAGAGGATTCTGGGGCTAGAGACAGAGATTATAAACTTTATTAATTTTAATTCAAATATTAAAAAGAAGAATGCTACTATTATTGGTTGCATAATTACTTGGGAAATTATTTAACTGTAATATTTATTGAAGACCTCAATTTTCTATAATAAAGTTTCTCAAAGGAAAGTTTAAATTATTTTAGAAATTAAAGAAAACCACATCCTATTTCAACATCCATTACCAATATTTACACTTGTTTTAGGGTATAATGTTCATCCAAGTCTTGCTTTGGTGTAACTTACTTATCTGTGAGATTTATTGACTGCTCAGATCAAAAGCAGTTTAGTTGAAATGTAGGTACATCAGTAAAATGAATACAGAATCGTACCCTTTTTAGCTGAAATATTTTCTGGTCATTTAGATATCTTTAAGGTACTAAGCACTGTATAAACTTGGTTGGTACAGATACTCGTCAAAAAATCCCAAGAAATAAATGATTTGAATCAGTGATTTAAGAAACTAGAACAAATTACTCTTAATGTCTCTTATGTAGGGTGGGCTACGTAACGGAAAGCAATTATTAAAAATTGCTACTTCAGAAGGTCAACTCTGCATTAATCCAACAGAGTATGAAGAAATTATTTAAAACAGCAATTATTCAAAGCATTGTGCTTGAATTTGATGCTTTTTTCTTCTCTCTGTTTACATTGCAAAATAATTATAGAGCCTAGTTCAAGATGGTAGACCAAACATATATGTTTGATTCTCTCCAGTGATTCTGTTAAATATACGGGTTACTTTTTTTTTCAAGAATGTTATATAAAAGGACACAGAGATATCAAAGGAAAGTGACCTCAATAAAATAGTGCAAGGAAGATAAGAGTTACATAAAAGGACTTTCGTGGAGGAAAGCAGAGGAAGGAGATCCACAACCTAGAAGAGAAGGAACCAGAAACATTCTCGGCTTGGCTGAGGGAGCTGTTCTTCATGTTGCTACAATAGCAGTGGGTGAAGACAAGGGGGTTAATTAAAGATCCATGCAGAGAACAGCCTGCTTCCTATTGCTGTCACATACCCCTGGCCCACTGAGCAAAGGAGCTTGATGATTACCCTCAAGATAAATGCGCGCGCGCACACACACACACACAAGTTGTTCTCTTAGATGTAGAAAAGGCATCTTGGGAGAAAGAGGGAAGTTAACATGAGTGTTTGCAGAACAAATAAAGTCTCTGCAGTATAGCCCCTCATACGACACTTAGGTTAGACAGACTCAGCTACCAGCTTTATCCCCCAGGGGGCAATCACTCACACATAAAACTCCTAGTTCCAAATGAATTTGAGAATTGCTTTTTCTATGTCTTTAAAGAATGACATAGGTATCTTTATAGGGATAGCATTAAATCTATATAGAGCTTTTGGTAGAATGGCCATTTTTATTATATTAATTCTGCCTGTCCAAGAGCAAGGGATATCTTTCCATCTTCTTAGGTCGTCTTGGATTTCGTTCTTCAATGTTCGATAATTTTCATTGAAGAGATCTTTGGTTTCCCTTGTTAGATTAATTCCCAAGTATTTTATTTTTTCCGAAGCTATTTTGAAAGGGACTGTATTCCTGAGTTCTTCTTCAGTCCTGTTATTATTGGTATATAGGAA